>OVAV01000012.1:0-33935 GCA_900406375.1 Iberis amara | reverse complement strand
ATATAATACATTTAGAATATTGTAACTTCACCTTTTGTAGCCAAATGGTTGTAGTGCACTTGTTTTAATCATGCTAGTCAAACTCAACAGCTACATCTTAATTAAATACATAAATGACGTAATAAATTTTAAAACTAGTACCTCGATTGCTATTAAAGGGGTATTTGAATTCGACATTTGAAGTTTTTAGTAAAAAAAACTTAGTAGAAAATATGGCGGAATTGATCTCACATGTTCATGATTAATACGAGTTGATGGTATCACTAAACTTCAATGGCCAGAGTCGGGTATACTTTGGGTATTAGTTTCCCACACCCAAACTACCCGTACCCAACCCTTACCCGCTATTACCTAATTCGTTACCCGAAATGCTCAGGCCTAGGCCAGACTACAAATTTTTTTTCTATATCATAGTTTTCTATGATTTAAATTTTCGCTAACTCATGCATATTATCGCAAAAAAAATANTAGAAACCAAATTTGTTACTTTCTCGAAATACCCCGAAAATAAGTACAGATTACATCACTTAGAAAGCTACATCACTAGGAGAATGACACCATTGGAGAGTCTTCTCCAACAATTCATGAACTATTTGAATATCTTTAGAGAATAAATCAATTTGTGACAAATCAGTCTTCCATGGACCCCCAGTCCATAATATGGAGAAACAGCCAAATAGATAAGCATTTGCATAAAGTTTTTTTTTCTTTGGTCTTAGCATTTGCATAAAGTTTGTAACACAATCATTTCAAATGCATAATGTTACTCCCCATATAACAAGTTTGGTTTGTCTATAACTAAGGTAATAAAAGAAACAATAAGACTATACTAAAAAAGTATAATTAGAAACAATCATCAAATGTGAACGGGTTATTTAGTGGGCATAAATTCTTCTGAAGGAGTAGGGACACTTTTGAAGATATGTTGTGAGTGATTTTCTGAAACTAAACACCCTTGACCATCTCAATCTAAAGTTTCGGTATTCTTTTTCGGTATGTAGGTTCTATCACTTTTCGACTATGGCATATGATATTTCGAAAAGTTTTTAAAACTTGTTTGTTGATCCTGTAGATACCATGTAATCTTTCTAAACCGTTGACCGAAAAATAAGTGAATATTCAAAATATAAGTGGTCAAATGAACTTTAATAAAAAAATTTCATACACCACTATTCAGGACCGGTCATAAAATTTTAAAATATTTGAAAAGCCACTACAATGAAAAAATATGCCAAACTTTTATAATTTTTCAAAAATATGCCGTTTTCTTAACTAAAATTTTAAATTTGAAAAAACGCCGCAAGCTCATGCTTGCTTTGCTTGGGCTCATGCTTGCTCGAACCGGCTCTGTCGTTGACCGGAAAAAATAAGTGAATATTAGAAATAAAGTGGTCAAATGAACTTTATTAAATTATTTTCATACACCATTATTCATCATTTCATCTTTAAACCGAAGTATTTTAATTAACAAAATTCTAAATATAGAGGGTTTGTCCTATTAAGTTCAATGAACTAGGACAATTTTTGAAAAATATAATCTTAGAATAAGTTAAACCTTTCAAAACAATGAATGGTTAAGCGTCAAGTTCCAAGTATTTCAACGAAAGCGACAAGTGAGTTTATTGTCTATTGAGGGTTCTAAAACATAGCAAAAGGGTTATTATCTTCAAGCTATCTTCACGTGGTAAGTGGAGCCAATTCATTACCTACTGCACTAGATAGAGAGTAAGAACACAACATTGAGTAAGAAAAGGACTTAAGATAACACGAAAAGGACATTCAAAAGACTTAGAAATTGAGCAGGCGATTAGGAAGAAGAAGAAGAAACATCAAGTCAATTGTTGATTATGCTTTGAATCCAATTATTATACAGAATAAGATTTTTTTAGTAAATATGGAATAACTCATATTAAGAAACATATTTTCAAACTTATAAATTCTATTTGGACTTAAACTTACGAAGCCCATTAGTGTAGAAATTTGAATTATGGCTAATATTAATTTAAACTTTTGTTGGCGTCCCTTACTTTGTATTCTTATATTTGCAGGATCAGCTCCGTGCCAAACCCAATGAAATATTGACCTAGAACCCTCCATTTGTTATAACTCCGTTTTCATATTTTATAGGCTACGGAAACTTAAAACTATATATATATATATATAGGTCTCTTTTTAAGAAAATATATATGGCCATGAACCAAATAGATAAAATATTGACCATAATATTTTTATTTTGTTTCAGGCCCCCATAATTTCTTGGTCGGCCTTGAATATTCGCTTCCATTAATAAAATTTCATTTCTCCGTTAAATCTTTTGGTAAACTAGGTTAATCTTTTTTGTTTTTCGTTAAATCTCTTTCACAATGCCATTCAGGGGCGGACACAGACACAAATTTACTATGGGGCACATATATATTATATAATATTTTCTTACAATTATAAATTTTAGTTTACAATTATCAAAGATATTAAATATATTATTAGTTTTTACTTAAAATTGTATATGTATATATATGAAAGATATAATTACATTACACTAAAATAGTAATATTATAATTTTATAAATAATATAGAATAGTTTGATTATCCAGAAAATTAGATTCTAAATATTTATATATTATGAAAAAACATTTATGTACCAAATATTTTCAAATAAATTTACAAAAAAAAGTTTAACCAATATGTTTTTTCTTCTTAAAATAAATATTGTAATTTTTTTATATTAAACTATTAAAAGCCTAACAAAGCTTAAAACATGTACAAGTAAACAATTAAAAAATAGAATATGTGTATTAGGAAAAAATATATTAGAGAAAAAATATATGAGCTAAGGAACTTTTATTAGTATGTGGCACATGTCACACCTTATATAAGGGTAAATTCGCCCCTGATGCCATTTATGGCTATGTTTGAAACTTGAAAGTCTGGATTGAGTTTAGCATTTAGGTATTCTATTTGGACATAGATTTGCAAAGTCCATTAGTCTTAAATTTTTAACTAAGTTTAATATCTATTTAAACTCTTATTCATGTATTATTATTGTATTTCGATATTTGCTTCCATCAAAAGAAAATTTGATTTTTTATGAATGTAATAAATTAACTACATTAATATATATATATATATATATATATATATATATATTAATTCCTTTCACACTTGTTATAACATTTGAAAGTCTTAACAAAGTGGAACCACTTTATAAAAAACCTAAGTCCCGAGCCATATGTAATAAAAGGACCCCTCCTCTAACTCATGCCTCGGCTTGCGCCACGTGGATCCTATTTGATATCTTGAATCTCATAGTAACTATAATAACTACTGAGGAAAAAATTGTTGTGGGGTCTTTGGATAAGCCTGTGAGACATCAAAGAAAATCAACACTGAAATTTTTAAAAAAATTGTGACATGAAGTAGTAAAACAAGAGCAGTAATAAGGACTAAAGGGGTCACAAGATTTTTGAAAAGTCTGAAATTGTTGACTTTTTGTATGCCACGTTTCAGATTCTTGTTGGAATATTTGCTCGAATTAGCTATTCTATTGAAACATGGTAGAGAAGTTACAATTGTCTTTGTTAATAGTCATGCTTGTAAGAGACTCAAAAGTTTTTTTGTTTTATATACAATAAACTAAACTCGAAATTTGTTGAAACAGTTGATGCAAGAACACTTTATTAGTATTCTCTTTGTTTTGAAATAATTTATATTGTTTAAGGTTATTTCACACATATTAAAAAATTTATATTTTTCATAAAACAATAATAAGTATTTTAAACCAACAAATCAAAAAACTTATTGTAATTATTCTATTGGTTAGAAAAGTCAAACGCATTTAATTTTTTCATTGAAAACCTAAAAAGGCAGTTAATCTAAAACAAAAACAAAACTCTAGAAAGACAATTAAAACGAAACGGAAAAAGTATAACATTAATCGCATAGTTTCAAGTTTAAGGAATGAGTAAAAACAAAGCATTTATAAACATAAACATGAAGATAAACATTTATTTGCACATTATGATCTTATTTATTGTAACAACTATGAAGAAAATTTAAGAGAGCCTATTTATGAGTAGAGTAATTTAGTTGATTGATGATAGGCTCATGATTTAATCCTAAATCTAACCGCAAATAATATATCAATGTAATATAGATTAGGGTCGATTTTCACATAGACCAGATAAGCACACTTTCAGTTTAATGTTGAATTAAGCTAAGACAAGAATAAATAGTTGGTTGTAACTGTAAATTAAATCAATAAACGATAAGTAAAATGAAGTAAATCAATAAACTAAGACGTCATGCATTAGAGAATTCCACATGCATTCAGGTTTAAAAGTCAATGTTAACATGCATATTTTTCTTTGAAAATAGTTCTCAACATGAAAGGCATAAATAAATTAATCTCTTCTCGGAGTATTAAACCTATGTTCGAATATCAGAAACAAACTCTCGCCATATCTAAGTAATTCGACCATGCATTAATGTTCAGATTCAATAAGTTCATAGACATTCATGACAATACTCTCACAACCAAGAACATCTACTCATCTAGACTAGATCAGACCTCTAAACCAAATCTCTTTGCGTTTATTAATCTAATATTAATGAATTAGTTAGCTACTCTAATTCATGCATTAGGAACAAGTCTAGAATAAGAACTAAACAAATTAAATCCATTATGTAGAACCCTAACTATCAAACCTGGTTTGATTGGGAAACCCTAAAACCTAACTATGGAACTACTCAGACATTGTAAAGCAATAACAATTCAATATCAAAGAAGAACACATAATCAATAAACGAAAATAGATATTGGAATATAAAATCAAAGTTCAAAATTCTTCTCCAAATACAGTGGTTCGAAATTCGTCTCTCTGTAAAGCTCAAAAGTTGTAAAAAGCGTCAAGAAAATAAAACCTAACCAAAAGGCTTTTATAGTCTAAAATAGAAAATAATAAAAATAGGAAAACTGGATAGGCTTGAGGACCACTTTTGCAAAATATGGAAAATCTTCAAATTTATCGCAGACTTCGTGGACCGATCGGTCCAAGTGTAGACCGATCGGTCTGATTCTTCTGGTTTCTCCTGGATGTTTGGACTGATCGGTCCAAGGCTAGACCGATAGGTCTAGCTTTTCCATGGCTTCATTCTTCTGGATTGATGAATCCAACACCGCATTGACCTCTTCATTCTTCACTTAGCCAAATTTCATCAATATGTGCATAAAACCGCTACTTTGAATCCAAATCGACCCGAACACTTAGAAACTTGAAAGGATACCAAAATTACAAGGAAAAGACTCAAATGACGCAGAATACCAGACATAAATGCCCACTATAATGTGTTAAAACCGAGTAATATTAATTGACTATTTATGTGTTGCTAAATATAAAAACAACTTGAAGTCGAAATCTTTAGACATTAGCTTGTTCAATAAAACCTTTAAAATGGTCTTTGATAACAATCTTGTTGGAAAATTATACAAAACTAATTAGATTTTACAAAGAACTAAAGTACTGTCCTGTATTCGTGACTTGTCTAAAGATAAGATTCATTTGTACCAACCAGCAAGAAAGTACCGAAGCATGAAGCAGAAGGCACATGCAAGAGCCTGTAGTAGAAACAAAAACAGAGTATCACAAAAATCAAAAGCTATTTTATTTTCATTATATCAAAATAGTAAGTGATGAAACATATAATTGAGAATAATTACCTGAAAAACAAGAAGATGAATGCATAGAGACTTTTCTGATTTAGGACCAAACAATCTCAAGTAAACGTTAATGAGTGTCCCATCTTTTGTACCGGTTAGTAAACCGGTTTTAGTATCAAACCTGGATGTGTTCCAAAACACAGAGAAGTGATGTGTTTCAGTGTTTGTTCTTTATTCAATCTGCAAAAGTAGGGCTGTGAAAAAAACCCGAACCGAACCGAACCGAAGATTTCAGGAACCGAACCGAGCTATGTAGAGAAACCGATCGGCACAAAAAAAATTCAATTTCGGTTCTTGGTTCGGTTCGATAACCGATCGGTTTTTTTTTCTTTGAAAAAAACCGAAAAAACCCGGGAAAAAAAACTGAAAATAACCGAAAAAATAACTGAAAATTAACCGAATAAACCGAACCGAATAAACCGATTTCCGAACCGAAATTCTATTCGGTTTAGTTCGGCGAACAAAACCAAAAACCGAAAACCGAAAAAACCGAACCGAGTTTTCTGAAAAAAACGAATTCCCAGCCCTATGCAAAAGGTTAGAATATCATCAAAGTAGTAACCTCGGGAGACGATGGCGCGGACATGGGACAATGCCAGCAAGCTGAAGTGAAATATAGATATAGTATGTTAGATAATTGCAGCATAAGTTCTCAAGAGATGCTAAAGAAGAGTGTGATTTAGATATGAACCTGAGGAAGTGACAATAGAAAGTTCAAAACTTGAGGAAGAAAGAAGATAAGGAGAGCTTCACTGCAAAATCAAAATTTTCAAAAGAGAAACATATGATGAATCTAATCATAATGAAACAGAAACTAAAAGGATAACATTTACTGTGATGTGGTGATAAGAAAGGCTAACAATCATAAGGTTTCCATGTGATAGTGAAGTTTACCTGAAGTGACCAAGAATGCCAACAACTGCCATAGTCATTCCGGCGAAAACTGTGTAAGTATCTCCAACAAAAACTGATGAAGGATACCTAACAACACAAAATAGCAAGAACTAGTCAGCGAAAGCATTACTTCAGTTAAGGTTAAAAGAGAAGGGTTTTTACCAATTGTAAGCAAGCATTGCAAGAGATGTAGCCATCAAAGGTTGAGTAAGAAATATCGAAAAAGCATGAGCTTGGTGATACTCGGGATCAACAGATCCTCCGATTTGCATAACATTGTGTATTAGAATCTACAAGTAACCGAGACACATCATATTTCAACCCACAAAGGAACAGATAAGAGACTACTTGACTTACAGCAGCGGCAATAACAACTGTTTGCCCAATCTCAAGACCATTTAAACCAGCGTGAATGTTAATAGAGTTTGTGCAAAAGACAGCAAGTAATCCCATATATAATTTATATATCCTTCCTGCCATATCGAAACATCTAGTGAGCTAATCATAATCATTTACCTCCTCTAAAACCAACGTGTACAAATGATTGTAAAATGGTAGTAGTATGAGCAAGAATCAGTACCTAGATCAAGCACTTCCAAGCCAACATAAGCAACTAAAGGTTTCGGTATAACAATTGTTGTATGTCCAGCATAAGCCATTAACAATGGAAGGGTAGCAAAAGATGGTAGAACAAGTTTCCTATTGTATCAAAATTCACAAAGAGAGAACAATTGAATTATCTAAAGACTCACATGAAACTCCATCAAAGTAAAGATATAGGAATCAAAAGCTTACACTCTCCAAGGTACATCAAGAACATCATCTACAAATCCAAGTAAAATCATGAAGCAAATAGAAGCAAGTGCTGCATTATACTCAACAAGCCACTATACAGAATCATCAACACACATTTAGTAACAATTGATAAAGAATTGAATCAAATCTGATAAACAATTACACACTTACATTCGAATCTTCAGTGAAATTAAAATACTGAAATATTATCGCCACGATCAAGAACACAATTCCCACAACAATACCTAATGATTCAGGCCTGAAGAAACAAAAGTAAAATCACAAAAGTTTAAAAGCTAAATCAACACATTTCAGTGAATAGTAATCGATTAGAGATTTACACTTTGATTTCTCCTTGAGACGTTCCTCTTTTGTTGATATCAAAACCAAACATGTTACGTCTCAGAACGTATTTTGCAGCTACAGGAATCATCTTAAGTGTAACGAAGAATCCTACCAAGCTAAGCCCAGCGTTGATGAGGATCGATTGCTTGATCTCGTTTTCGATCTTGTAGTGAAAACAGAGAAGGTAGAGATAGAGTGAGCAGAGAAGAGTAGAGATCACGAAGATCACACTCAATTTCGGCGACGCGAGACGGAATTCAACGGTTTTTTGATCGGATGTTGATGAATTGGATTCTGATGGATCATGTTTCTTGGTGATTGAGGTTGAAGAAGCTCTCTTACGAGCTGCCATGGCGGATTCGTTCCTTTGGATTTTGCTTCCAAAAGCGTTCGCTTGAAAATTGAACAAAACTCATTTTTAGGCGTCAGAGTGACCAATAGAAATTTGCCACATCAATACAATACGACACCGTGTCATTCCAAGTCGGATATTTTAGTCTCTTTTATTTTTCCTTTGATATTTTTTTTTTGTCAACTCTACAAATTTTAATTTTAATTTGATAGACCATAACAAACTTTTTTTTTTGTAATTTTATACTTTATTCCAACAAAAAAACTCGTCTAGTGACCAAATTTTATTTTAAATAGTATAATTTTATTAAAAAAATATATATATTCAACAAATAAAGAATAGTCAAATTTGATCTATAATCTAAAAATTAAGTAGTAAAAATGAAAACCATTAAACAACTATATCCTGTTTTACAAATATTTTACTTTCATAATATCAAATTTACACATTTTTATGGAACTTTAGCTCTAATTTTTTTTTTTATCTCGTGTTATATAAACTTATTATAAATTATATTTTGTTGGAATTAACGGCTGACAATAAAAAATAATAATATCAACTCTACAAATTCATTTTCTTTCTTCAAATCATAAATCATAAGTTTTTTAATTTTCCATCCATAATCGTTTCTATCATCTGCCAAAACCATCTTCATATCTAGATTGTTTAGGGTTCAATCTTCGTAGAATGAATTTATTTGTTGTAATATTGAAAAATCTCTTCTAATATCTAAAAGCAGAAGAAAATATTTGTTTTATAAGGGGAAGATTAATAACTAATTCTAAAATAAGAAGAAAATATTGATTTAAAAGGCGAAGAACTAATATCTAATTTTTTTAAAAATATGGATTTATTGCAAGAAGAAAAGGTAAAAATTAAAATTAAAATATCATTTGATTCGTCGATTTTTAACCAAAAAAAGTTGTTTAAGTGAGAAATGGAAATGTTGACAAAAAAAAAAAGTGAGAAATGGAAATTTTGTGTTCATCAGGCTTAACCTTGAGATATGGATCATCCAAGGCACATTAGCATGATTACTCTTGTTCGAATTTTGACTCGAAACCAAATTTTTACTCAGGAGTATAAATGGAGTTATTATTTGTGAAATAATTTCGAAGAGAAGAAAAAAATGTTACGAAACTCTACTGAATTATTTCTATAAATTTTATTTGTTAATTACAAGGAAATTTTAATTTTTTCTTAATTTTTTATCAATTAATGTTAATAAATTGCAAACTGCAAAAAGAAAAAAAAAACAATCAAAAGTACTTTGAGAACATTTGTGGTAGTAGTTTTAAATTTGTCTGTATCGATTCTCTCGTTTGAGCTTTAGTTTCTGGAGACTTTCTTTTGTCCGCTGGCTTAATTTTTGGGGATTTGTTGTCCGGTGGCTTAGTTTATGGGGACTTTGTTGTCCGGTGGCTGTTGAATCTTTTGTAAATTTGATGTTTTATTATAATCTAGATGACAAAAAAAAAAGTAGTAATAAACTATTATTGGTTAATAATTATTGAAAAATATCATTGCATTTATAACCAAATTAGTTCTAACAAACAAACAGACAAATATTAATAAATTTTCCCCCCACCACATTAGTTAAAACACGTGTGGTCCTCGTTTCAGTCCAAACCACTAATAAGATCTAACCACTTTGCTCAATCTCAAAAATTTTCAAAACAGAGAGATTCATGAAAATGCTCAGATTATCGATCTCATTGTTTCTCTTTACGTTATGTTCTTTCACATCGTCTTCCTTTGCAAGATCCTTCGTCACCACTAAACCTCAACCGATTGATTCGTTCATCCCTAAATCAAAGCTTGAGGTAAATTAAATACCAAATTTCGATTTGATTGTTAAGATTTCTAATTCAGTAATTACAGAAACTCAACTGATTTGATTCCTAATTTTCGAAATCCGAAATCTAGAATTCTGGTGTGTGTTCTTACACAGTGATTATTAAGACAAGCTGTTCCTCTGTGTCTTACACTAGAGATAAAATCAGTATTGCGTTTGGTGATGTGTATCGCAACGAGGTGCGTTTTCTTTCTAACGATTTATTTATGGATTTTTTAGATCTATCGAATTAGGCTGGACTTTCGAGTATTAGGTTCGATTTCGGGTAGGAAGTTCCGGTTCTTTTGGATCCTAGATTTTAATACCCAATCAATCCTTTCGAAATTTTCGGTTCAGTTCTGATCGGTTCTGGGTCGCTTCGGTTCTATGTTAGAGTAACCGAAAATTATCCAAAATTTTGGTTCCTAATTAGACCCGAAATGACCAAAATTACTTGAAAAACAAAAAAAATATCCGAAAAACAAAAATTACCCGAAATTAATTTAAAAACCCAAAATTAGTTTAAAATATCTGAAATTATTTTAACGTACCCTAAAAAATATTCAATGCAACAAAAATTTCGGTTCTACCTACTGGTTCTCAGTCCGGTTCCGGTTCCTACCCGATACCCATGGTTTTTCATCTTAGGAACCATCATGTAATTTGGGTGGAACCGGAACAAATCCAGAACTGGTTTTTTGGGTTCTCCGGTTCCGATTTTTATGCCCAGCCCTATATCGAAATCTTGAATCCAATTTTTTTCTTAAAGGTATATGTAAAGAGACTAGACGATCCTCACTCAAGAACATTTGAACACATATAAATATTTTAGACCCGAAATAACAAAAAAAAAACAAAAAAATACCCGAAAAACAAAAAATTACCCGAAATTGATTTAAAATACCTGGAATAAGTTTAAAATATCCTAAATTATTTTAAAGTACCCTAAAAATATTCAAAGCAACAAAAAAATTCGGTTCTTCCTATCGGTTCTCGGTTCGGTTTCGGTTCCTACCCGATTGGTTCTTCATCTCAGGGATCATCGGGTAATTTGGGTGGAACCGGAACCGATTCAGAACTGTTTTTTTTCGGTTCCGGTTTTTTTGCCCAGCCTTATATCGAAATCTTGAATCCAATTTTTTTCCTTAAAGGTATTCGTGAAGAGACTAGACGATCCTCAATCAAGAACATTTGAAAGATGTTCTTCAGACACATACAAAATTACAGGACCATGTATGTATGATGTTTGTTATCTTTACCTTCTTAGACAAGGATCTGATGGTTGGAAACCAGAAAATGTCAAGATCTATGGTTCATCGATTAGATCAGTCACTTTTTACTATAATCTCTTCTTGCCTAACTCTGTTTGGTATGGCTTTGATGTCTGTAATGGAATTGCTCAAGATAAGTCTTCTCAACCAAAGTCTGTCTCTGTTGCAGCTATGTAAGATTTGATTAATAGATTAAAGACTTGATTATCTGTGTGATTGTTATTACTATAGCAGAAACAGAACATAAGGGTTGTGTTGTTGTTGAGTGTGAGCAAACATGTATGTGTTGTTGCTTTTTTACGTCAAATATAATAATAGCAATGAGTTTGTTGCTACTCTTGTTCCTACTAGAGCTTACTAAGTGTATTAGCTTTTGTTTTAAGAAGTTCCACCAAATATTACTCCCTTCAAAAAAATTGTAATTTAAGGTAAATACACACCAATTAATAAACTACAAAATTCAATTGTTTAGATAAAAATATCATTAACTAAAATCAATTCAACCAATAGTAAAACATTTTGCAAATTATGAAAAATCATAACAACAAATACAATTATTTTTTTACATAGATAAATGTGAACAACAATCTTTATGAAACAATTTTTTTTCTTCTAAAATTACAATCTTTTTGAAAGGGAATACTAAACTAAACTTAAATTTGTTTAAGAAATACCATTCAAATATTTTCAAGCAAAAAATATCACTGATATAAAAAATGAATATTAACGGTTTAAAATTTAAATTTTGGATTTTGGATTCACCCATTCAAGATTATGATGTGGTTTATGAAGGGTTAGTGTTTAATTTTGAAAATTTAAATTTAAAGTTTTAAAACTGTTTTAATTTTGTAGTATCTTTAGAATAAAGACGTTTTTGTGATATTTTTAAAATAATTAAAAATGATATTTTTGAAAACTAAAACTCAAAATTGCGGTATTTTTAAAAATGTCCTTTATTTTTTTAGTAGTGAGATTTATTCACATATAATTTTTCTTACTTCTCAATTGATGTTTAGCACTTCTTTGTAATAGATCAGTGAACCAAAAAAAAAAAAATGCTGAGTTCATAAACTATTAAATTATTTCTAATTCAAAAGCACAATTCTGTTAGAAACAAAACCTGTGACTCTCTAAGCCAAAAGCCATATTTAAAACTCTAGTCCCCCCAAAAAAACTGGGATTAATGTAGCTTTGGTAAGTGATTACAAAGATCAAAGCTTGAGAATAAGACCAATAGGACAATGATCACTACCATTGATATCAGGTAGAATATAAGAATCATGAACATTTTTTGCAATTGATTCAGATACCAAGAAGTAGTCAAGTCTCCATCCTGTTTCACACACAACCAATTTCAACAATCTTCATTCATATCAAATCAATCAATGGTTTTAGTTTTTTTTATAAAAATTTTACCTTTGTTCGTTTTGCGGCCGCCATGTCGATAACCCCAATAAGTGTAACCAACAACATTAGGATGTTGGTTTCTAAAAGTATCTACAAAGCCTTTTTCTAAGAAGTTTGAACCAAATGATTGTCTTTCTTCTATTGTGAAACCAGCACTTCTTTTGTTCCCCTACTCAAAATAATTTGGTGAAGTTATTGTTTTACCGGAAGTAGGGGTGGGCATTCGGTTCGGTTTTTTGTTTTTTCGGGCTTTTTTTTTGGCAGAATTGAACCGAACAATTCGGTTCGGTTCGGCATTCAGTTTGTTCCGTTTGGTTTTTCATTTATGAAGTTCGGTTTTTTCGGTTCGAAAATCTTAATTTCGGTTAAATTTTCGGTTTGTTCGGTTAATTTAGTAAAAAAAAAAATTGTTGCCGAATCGAACCCAACCGCGAACTGGAATTAAAAAAGTGCCGAAGTGAACCGAAATAACCGAACCGAACTAAATTCGGTTTATTCGGTTGGTTTAAATGCCCACCCCTAACCGAAAGTATCCAAAAAACCAAAAATACCCAAAAGAACCGAAAAAAATTCAAAAGAACCAAAAATACCCAAAAGAACCGTACATACCCAAAATAATAATAAAATAACCGAAAATATCTAAAAAACTGGTAAGACGGACATATATCAATGGTTCTTGATATACAAACTTACTTTATATTTTCGGTTCCAATCTGTTCCGAACCAATATCCATGGATCTTGGTAAGAAGAACCATTTAGGTAATTTAAAGGGAACTGTATCCAAACCGAACATGTTTTTTCGGTTCGGTTTTTCGGTTCCGGATATTTTGACCACCCCTAGATTGAATGACATAAACAGAAGATCTGAGTTACTTACAGCGGGATTGTAGATGTCTATTTCTTCATGAGCACAATTAAGATCACCAGTCAAAACTACAGGCTTGGACTTTTCCAGCTCCTGAAGATGAAAAGTGCATGACTCATGAGACTAGTTCAAGAAAAACAACTCAGAAGAAGAAGAAGAAAAAAGTATCTTACTTTGATGTAATTGCTAAGTGTTCGATCCCATTCTTCGATCCTGTATGACTTAAAAACCCCAAAGAATCCATTTATTAAAACAAATCTCAACCATAGAAACTATTTGCAGTAAGTTATGAGTAGTGTACCAGTCTTTTTAAGCCATCTCCGGAATTAGGAACATAGGTATTTATCAAGTAAAAAGAGTCGAATTCAGCAGTCACAATACGCCCTTCCGTGTCATGATCTAATCCAGATAGATCAGTACCATATCTAACCGAAAGTGGTTTAACCCGTGATATAATCGCAGTTCCAGAGTAACCAAGTTTCGAGACGCTACAAGACCAGAAACTATGATCGTAGCCATCAATTAGAGCATTCTTAATTTCCTCAACATCCTTCGCCTGAAGTTTAGTCTCTTGTAAGCACAACACATCGAAATCTTCTCTTTGTGCAAGTTCCAAAGCAGAGAAACTCTTTAGCTTCAACAATGCTCTTAATCCATTAACATTCCAAGTCATAACTTTCATAAACTTAGTACCTTCTGGTAGAGGAAGAGGTCTCATTGTCTTTGGATTATAAGGTTTCCAATCTTTCTCAGGCTTCTTATGAGCAAGTACAGTCCATGGTTCACTCGGAGATACAACCATTTCATTGGCTTTAACCGAGATGGTCAATGACGCTTCTTTCAACCGAGACTTCTGCTTGCCTAGAAGATTAATCAACCAGACAAACTGTGTTTCATAATAGTCTCTGTCGATAACGGTATATATAAATACAGTATTCGTGTACCTGATTTCGTCACTGAAGACATTTCAGCTTTCAAGCTTTGCTCAGTAGTCTGCTTAACTCTTCTTTCTCCATCATCTTCACTAGACTCTTCCTTGTTACTGATCTTTCTTTTGACTGTGACACGTTCTGAACTGGTAGACAAAGTAGTTTCCTTTGCTTCTGCTTCATAACTTTCATCTGAAACAGATAAGCACATAAGTGTCTTTAGTTACAGAACCAGCTTGTCTTCTTTTGATGTTTAGTAACATACCCGGTAAATCGCTATCGATATGAAGTCTTAAAGTTGAGATAAGTTCTTGTTTTCGTCCTTTCAATGGTAATCCAAGTTTCCTATAATCAAAAACCATTGTTAATACACCAATACACAAAAGAGATAAGAGAAGAAGCTTACCTTAATGTAGCTTTAAGTTGTTGAACAGTCATTGTCTCTATTTCATTTTTATCAATTCCCATTTCATCTCTATCACTATCACTTCCCTATACAACAAAGAACATTAGAGACCAATACAAAGTGAAACTGATCAATCACTAAACCTTAACACTAACCATCTGATCAACACTCTTATCAGTAGCTGCTGTAACTATCTTAAGCTCCTTTCTCTTAGCCGAATCATTCGACATGAGTCTCTTGTTGAAACTTAGTTTAGATGAACTAAATCTTAAACTCCAAAGAGGCTTCACCACCAAAAACCTAGATTCATTCATTTCATCATCAGTCATGAAATTTCAGAGTGAAATTTGGGGAAATTAAAATTTCAGGTCACAGCTTTGAGATTCAAATTCAATTATAGGCGAGAGACGATATAATAGATTAAACGAGTAGAAGGAGTATAATTACGAGATTCAGAGAGAAAACAAACGTACTTTGTGACATTGATGATGGAGATTTGGTGACCTAATCGAAGAACCTTATTCATCGATTAAAAAGGGCATAACCACGAGATGAAGCCCAAAAAGAACCGCCAAAAAAAGCGTCTGTGTACCTGCGTGCGCGTAGACGACACGCGCGTCTTCAAAATTAGTTGGCTTGCGTTGGTTTTGATTCGGTTCGGGTTTAGTTCGGTTTGGTTTTGATTTAATTTTTTTTTTATGTTTTGAGTAATTTGAAAGAAAAATTTAAGATTCATTCAGCTATTTTAAAATTATGTTCGAATTTGGTTCGATTTTTATAATTCCGGTTCAGTTGGAACGAGATTTCGATTATTTAGATAATAAATTTTGGTATTCGTTTGATTAATTCGGATATTCATTTGAATATTTCGGTTTCTATTTTTTAACAACAAATTCTTAATAAAGAAAATAAAATTTGCTTTCAACTAATGTGGTCTAATTTTAATATATGTAATTATATTATTTGTATATTTAACAAAAATATTGTTGAATTTTAGTAAAGTTTGGTTAGTTCATGTAGTTTGTTTGGTTTTTAAAATTTTGGTTTGGCTAAGATTTGGTTCCCATTATTATGATAGTAGATTTTAATATTCATTTGATAATATTATAATTCGGTTCAAATACAAAATAAAATATTTCGGTTCATCTCAATCTATTTCTTAGAGTTTTAAGGGGGGATGTTTTTATATGATTTGAAGTGATTTGAGTTTTAATGAGTTTTTTTATGTGATTTTAGTTGAATTAGGAAAATTTATGTGATTTGTTTTAAAATTCTCTACAATCCCACATAAAACATGAGATTTGAGATTTTGTATTTTAACTAAGAAAACCCCCTGAAATACCATCAGATCACCAGAAATCCACTACTTAAAATATTTCCAGTAAACATTGGATTTCATAAGACTTTTTAAAATCACTAATTCAATAACAGTAGATTTCATAAGACATTTAAAATATCTGTTTGAATGACAATGTATTTGTTATGTTAACATAAATCCTTCCAAAATTCACATTCAATACACCCCTTTTAGTTATTTTGTCCTCCTTTCTTTCGTATCAAGATCAAAAGCAACAAACAAAAAGGAAGAAAAAGTTAAACATTTTGGGTTTGATTCAATTAGTTAATGTACATAAAAATCTCATTTTGATTTCTCTTCAAAACACAAAATCATCCTCAAGAAACTCAAAAGTTAAACACTTTGAATTGATTCCATAATCGGAGACGATTCCGGTGGAACCGCAGATTCTGTTTGGTATTCACCATCAAGATCATCAAGATTACAGTCCAATACTTTCCTAGCTATTCCTTGAAATGATTCTTTAGTAATTCTCGAGATTGAAGAGTTGTGAGACATGTGATTGTGAGCTTCAGTTACCACTGAGCTGAAAACACCAGATTCTCTAAGCTCTTGCAGTATGATCTGATAAAGAAGAAAGATGATAGCTTTTGATTAGTTCAAAAGCAATCAAATGAATGCAAGTTTTGGTTATGGTCAGAGTCGGTCCTGAAACCAAACATGAGTTTACAGTTTAAAAAAAAAAATTATTTAAATTTTAGTTAAGAAAAATTTTTATTTTGAAAATTTATGCAAATTTAATTTATTTTTTCGTTTTAGATTGCGACTTTTACAAGGATCAAGTGGCCTAGTGGTTGTTTCACCACTGTTACCTTGTTACCAGACTAGGGATCTAACCTGGCCGCTCGAATAGCGAGTGCATTTTCTCCTAATTATGGAGTTTGGGCTACTGGGTCGGTCCGTTGTGGTTCAAAAATTAATGTGACAAAAAAAACGATTGCGACTTTTAAAATCTCAGAGTCGACTAAAAAACTAAACTCACCATTGGTGTATAAATGCGAGTTAAAATTCCTTTCTTTAGAAGTCTTGAGATCAAGGTTTTGTCAGTCCATACAACTTTTTCTCTGTACCATTGTAACATTTCCTCTGAAGTTGAAGATGAAGCAATGATAAATGCCTGTAGAAGCAAAATGTGACGAACAAGAACTTAAAAATCGACGAAAAACATGTTAAATCTTAACTTACATCTCTGTCAAATTCTAGCATGAAACATCTTTTGACATCTTCTTTAGTTGGTTTGCATCTACATCGATCACGTCTTGATGTAAGATCTGAAAATTTTGAGTAAGTGTAGTGTAGAATTGCAGCTTCTTCATGTTTAATGACACTGTTACAACAAATATGAGATCAATCATATAGAGCCAGTCCCCCAAGTAAAACAAGCATAAGCTTACAATTTAAAAAAAAAATTATTTTAAACGTTTAGTTAAAAAAACGGTCCATTTTTATTTTTTAAAAATTATGTATATCTAACATTTTTTGTGTTATATTGCGACATTTAAAATATCAGGATCAGCCCCTGAATCCTTATCATTTATATATTAGTACTTTGTTCTTTTGTGTTTTTGATGTGAAATATTTTCTCTAATACTACCCTCCTAGATAATGATTCTTTATTTATTAATCTCATGTTGATTTGGGCAAGACTAGCGAACCAATTTTGGTCAGACCATAAATCAGATATGGTTCTATGGTTCTACTATTATGTTAGGATTATAATTTTTTAACTAAAAACCAATTGACAATAAATAAATAAGATTGACATATATCACGTACTCCCTCTATCTTATTTTATAAGGTGTTATAGCAAAACAAAGCTTGTTTCATTTTATTAGATTTCTTTTTCTAGTTTTTGTTACATAATTTACATTTATGAAGTCAGTATTTCAAATTATGTTAGATAGTTTCTATTGGTTAAATTATTTTAATTTATTTATTAAGTAGTAAAATTCAATATATAAATAAAATATTTTAATCTAAGCATTTTTAGCCCAAACATCATATATAATGGGATAAAAAAAAAAAAAACGAATGTATACTAGTGATTTGTTCCTAATATATGTTGTAAGCTAAGTGAGGGCAAGAACATACTTTGGATTCTTCTTGTAGTTATACCATCTATGAGCACCATTAGGTCTAAGATGATCTTGAATCCGAGCAGCTGATTTTCCATTTGAATAAGTAAGAAAATAGTTTGAATTGCCACGAGTTGCTTCTTTATAGTTTCCAAAGTAAACATCTTTAGGAAGATGATCATAGTTCTTTTTGAACAATGATACCTAAAAGTTTTTTAAGAAAACTCATATATAAGATCATACTTCTCAAGATAGGTTAGATGCAAGATGATGATAATGTTGATTACCTCGGTGAAAGGTTCTTTGATATCATCTCTCTCAACGCTACTCTCCTAAAAAACAAGAATTTTTTTTAAGATTTTGTTCATATCCGAAAAACGAAAAAGAAATTGAATTGAATGTCTTGATAAGAATCATGTTGTGTTCGTTTGGTTGTAGCTAGCGACTAACAACAACGATAGAATGTTGTTCGTTTGACAGTCGTTGCGATAATCCATAATGACTAGTGATAGTGACTCAAATTTATGATAGCTAATTTTTTCAGCGACTATCAAATGAAAAGTAACATCTAGTAAAATAACTAAAAACTAAAATAACTATATTAAATTAAAATAAATTCTAAAAAATAAAATTAATATTAATTTTTAAAAGTATTAAAACAAAAATATTTAGATAATTAAGTTTGATTATATTAAATTAAAATAAGAAAATTACATTAATTTTTTTTGTTAAAAATTATTATATATAAAGTATAAATATATTATTTAAATATTTTCGTACAAATATTTTTTAATAAATTTTTAAATTTAAAATAAAAATCTAACGACTATTCAATGCGACAGTCAAATGAACAAACATAACAACCAGTCGCATCAACTGCAAAACAAACAACATTAACATATCAGTGGTCATTGTTACTGGTCGTTGTGGCTAATCGCTATCAATAATCAATATCGCTAGCAACGACGAAACGAAACAATGCCTTAATCAACTTACATAATTTGAAAAGATAACAGTGTCCACATCTGTAGGAACATCTCTTAGCAAACTTCTTAATGAATATTCACTAGTTCCAGAAGGATGAACAAGCTCATCAGTATCTAGATGAAGTATCCAATCCATACCAGCATCCTAAAGAAAAAGCAGAGAATTGTATATTTGTTGATCTAATTCTCTTTGTTTCTTCTTTCTAATAAATGACTGAATGTAACTAATACCTTAGCCATAGTGATAGCCATTTCCATATTCAAACTTTGCTTCACGAATAATTCGTGATTACAAGGTTTGTAGAAGAATTTTTCTAACCATGTCTCATTCCAAATCCGGCTGAAAATCCAGAAAAAATGTGATGAAACCTCAAATCAATCTCTAAGATCAGTTATAAGATTTTAAAAACCGCAATCGAAAACGACAGAATTAGTCGCTTTTATATATTTTCTTTCAAAAAACGGACGGTTTTTTAACTAAAATTTTAAAATTAAAAAAAGTCACAAGGTTGTGGTTGTTCTAATTGGGTTACACATATACATGTACTATTATAGAGGTTACAAGTTTTTGATAGATCAAAGATCAAAAAGAAGTGAATAATCATTAGGAATATTATCTCATATCGAAAACATAAAAAATTAAAACACTAATACATAAGGTATGTTAGTCAATTTATTCATTGATTTTGAATTAGAAACTCATAATAATGGTTCTAAATCCATAATGAAATCTCATATTGTGATGAAATCTAGAATCAACATCTTTCTTTTAAAATTGTGGGATGATATTTCGATTTTTAAAATATCCTCTTGTACTAAAAAGTCTATAACTTATGAAAAAACACAACACATGAATACCTTTTAGCTTGTTGTTCTTCTAATTCTCTTGTCCTGTATATAACATTTACACCCTAAAAATCAAAACTTTTGAACATAAATACACAAAAGAACACAAAATGAGGATTCAAGAACAGTCAAACAAAACAAAAAAAACTCACAGGGATAGTCTCCAAAACTCGAGACACATTAGGAGAAGAAGCAATTCCTTCAACAAATAGATAAAAAGTTGAAACTCCAATGACCTTATGATAGAATATCCATGGCAATGTCTGCTCTAATCCAGCAGAAGTACTTGTAGTAATACATATCTACAACCACAGAAATCCGATTTTTTTCTTTATTCACTACAAGAAAACCGCTAATTTGTGAAAGATTTGCAATGGACAATAATCGTCCCTAACAAATTCATCGCATATTTGCTACGAAACAGTGGCGGACCAAGGATTTTTCTTTATATGGTTCAAAGTATAATATATGAAATGTTGTCGCCCAAATAAATATCGAATATCTTACAAAACAACTTATAATTTTTTCTTTCATTGCGATTTTTCCACCCGTCTTATTGAAAACTAAAAATAAAATTGGCCATATTTTTAAGTTTTTGAATTAAAAATATCATTACAATTTTTTTCTAAACTTATCACAAAATTCAAACTAATTTTAAAACCTAAATATTCATAAACCAATATAACTAAAATTTAAACTTTAGAAATAAAATCTAAACTAAAATTAATGTTAAATTCAAACCTAATATTTTGGTATTATATTGAAAAATTATTCGTTTAGGGTATAATTATTTAACTAAACCAAATGTAAAATATTAAAACCTATTATATTAATGCAAAAATTCCAAAACAATGGGTGGTTCAACTGACCCATGGTTTACTAACCTAGGTCCGCCCTTGCTACGAAATTTTTTAAGATCTACGAAATATGTCCAAGTAAATTTATAGAAAATTTGCAATGGATTTACGAAAAGCTATAATTATCCATCACAAATATTTCACATATTTGTGACATTTAAGAAGATTTTAATCTGTTGCAATTTTTGCGATGGATTTGTGACGAAAATATAATTTCCATCGCAAAACCGTCGCTAAATCCTATTTGTGACAAAATTGCTATAGATTTTACCATCACAAATAAACTGTTTTCTCGCATCATTTACCATCAAGTCTTATGTTAGCTTAAGGTAGATCAAAAAGGTCTAACCTTTGGTTTCAAATGTGACTTATAATCAACTTTCCAATCTCTAAGATAAGGAAATGATGAGGCATGGCTCTGACCAAGAAGAGAAACGCAGCTCGAATCAAAGCGAAAAGGGACTTTCTCCGATATGATGTCCATTCCAGGCAATTCAAATGAGTCATTTATGTCGCCTCGCCATTGGAGGAGGAAGGAAAATGAGGCTAAAGAGAGAAGAAGATAAGTGATAAGTAAGAAAAGCCGCGGAGAAAAAGAATATTGAATTGGTTTTGAGGTGGAAGTCCAGTAAAAACTCGTCATATGAGAGTGAAGTATGAAAACGCCAGAAATGTATGTAAAGGTGTAGAAAAGAGATTTAATGTGAGGAAGAAGATGAAACTGAAATGAGTTTATGAATTGAGAAGAAGCCGTTTTATCAGTTAGTAATTCTTGTAATTTCATCAATATTTGTACTTAAATAAGTCAATGTTTCATTATATAGATTTTGAAGAGAATTAAAATACTCAAAGTAAAACTACAAAAATTAATTTATAATTTATAAAGTGGACGTAGAAACATAACTCTGTTTCCAAAATACTTAAAAAATGAAAGTGGTGGAGAAAATGAGACTAGGAAAATTTTGGTAACATTATGATTTTTGGAATTTTGACTTTGAATAATAACTCATTATGCTATGTTTGTTAATAGAATATTAATGAGATAAATATGCATTTAATATGAATCCAAAACTGAAGAAATAATCAGTCCTTGGTAACACCCACTATAATGTATTCTGCTTTTTTATTTTTTTTCCTTGGTTGCATTTTCAACTATACATAAGAGAGATTTGAGGTATAAAAGAAGACGAACTCTCAATAGTACCATTATTTTTAATTTTAGTCCCAAAATACCATAAGTTTCCCAGCTATTCTAAAAACAGTACAAAAATGTTTTATTCTATAAATAATACAAATTTAAAATAACTTTAAAAATTTAAATTTATACCTAAAATCTCTAAACTAAACCTAAACCATTCAAAAATAAAACTTTAAATTATAACTAATGAACTCAAACTGAAAAATTAAAATTTTAAGCTCCTAAAATTTAATATATTTTTATGTTTATGGTATTTTCATAAAAAAAAACATTTAAATATTTAAATTAAAACAATTGACTGTATGTGCTAGTCTTGAAAAAAATTAAAGTTTAGTAATTGAGGTTTAGAATTTAAAATTATTTTATATTCATAGTATCTTTTTAAAATATAATATTTTGAAGACAATTGAGATTCATTGATAGTTTTAAAAATATTATTTTGATAATTCAATTATTTCTGTACATTATTGAGAATTTGAGATTAGTCGCCTAGTCACACAAGGTTCGACAATGTCTCTAGTCTCTACATTTACATTGTAGAAGAGGTCTCAAGTTCGAATCACAAGAACTCAACAAACTGAGAAACTTGAAACTCAAGTTGTTGTTTCATTACACAATTAATTAACCAGTCACTACTAAATGTCCAAACACCTTTCTTCGCAGCTTCTAAAGCCTCTTTTGCATCTTCTTCGCATCCTATGTATATCGTTTTTGACACATCATCGACTTTATTCACTCCTCTAATCACCTGAAAAAAAGTTACATTTTTTTAAGATTCAAATCTTGAAGATTTTGAGTAAGAATAGCAGAGAATCTGTAATCAAATACTTACATTTCCACCAGCAGATTTGATGATAGCATATGAAGTTTTAATAGGCAATTCAATGTGAGGTCCAATGCATATTTCATATCCTTTAAGTAATGAGTTAGGTTTAGCTTTTGCTCTATCAATTGTGTCTTTTAGATTCGTTTCGTATTTCAATTGGTATTCTTCGTCGTGTAACATGTGTGAAGATTCATCTATTAACACGATTAAGAAAGAAAAATAAAAGTAGTCAGTATAGAGATCAGACAGCTTGAGATCAGAAAGATACCCACTTTTGGATGCGGATATTTGGGGGTATTTTAAGATATTTGAACCTAGGATTGTGCATTTTAACCGAACCGGAACCGAACCGAAAAAACCCGGAACCAAAACCGAACCGTATTTTTAAATAACCGAATGGATTTTATAATTTTTTTAGTATGGGTACCCAAACCGAAACCCAAACTGGTACCCAAAAACTCGAATGTGTTTATATAAATAAGCAACTTTTATCGGGTAATTTGGATTTTGGTTGTATTTCGGGTTTTTTAGTTTGGGTAATTCGGGTCTTAGTTGGATTTTGGATCTAAATTACCCGAATTATCCATGTTAACCGAAAATCCAAACCTTAAACCTAAAATACAAGATCAACAATCCAAATTACCCGAAAACCCAAACTAAAAAAATTTAGGTTCCATAACGGGTTTTAGTAAAAAAAAAAAACCGATCCGAACCAAAACCGAAATTTGTATGTTCCTATTAGGGTCTTATGTAGTCGGACCTGAAAAATTCAAAACCCAAATTACCCGAACCGAACCCGAGTCGAAACCCGAATGCACACCCCTATTTGAACCTATAAACACTATCCGAATTCGGATCAAGATATTGAAGTTATCCATGTTCGGATATCTTCTAACAAATCATGATATCCAAGTATATATAGATCTGGATTATGTTTCTTCATATTTTAGATTTTACTATTTGGATATCGAAATTTTTATAGCAGATCCAAACAAATTTTGGATCGGATCTCGAATAATAAGTTCATCCCTATCCACCAAAAATAGATTAATGGGATGTTTTTGTTTTTTAACTTACTAGCAAATCTGCCTTGTCTGAAACTTTCTTTTAACCAACTTGGTGATACTATCCAAGCCCTATAAGAAAGTGTGACACACAAGTAAACGCATAATGTTCACAATGGTTGCAAGTAAATTTGAGACTAACCCAGAGCAAAGCGCAGTGCAGAAATTCAACGTTTTCCTGACTTTTCCAGTGACAATATGTGTACTCATACTACCATCTAATGTCACTTCACCACCTAGTTTTGTTATTACCTGCTTAGAAATCACAAGGACAACTTAAAAGGTACATTGAACAGGTCTCTATGTAAGAGAATTGACTTAGAACCATATGTACCTCTGTTAACCACTTTCTCTTGTTTTCATCACTAATGTCCATCAACAAGATTCTGTACTTGTGTCCATATGGAGAAGCTTCCATGTCGATCAGAGGCTCACCATTGCAAATTATGTGCAGAGGTTCCTTGGTTAAATCTACTGATGAAGAACCGTCTTTTGGTTGTTTCTGCTCTCTTGCAGAGCTAGAGTCATTATTATTGCTTGCTCTAACTCTTTTGGATTGTAGAGAGGATAATGAAGCTTCCCAAGATCTTTTGACTCCTGGTGTAGAACATTTGGTCTCACTGTCAGTTTTAGTAGCTTGCTCAGAGATCAAGTTATTGTATTCATTTCCTCTAATTGAGTCCAATGGACTTCTGCTACCTGATAGACCTGTGATTGAAATTTCAGAGTCGTCTCAACAAGTGAAAACAATTGAAACAACTGAAAATGCTTGAAGAACTTACAGTCAACATAAACACTTTCACTAAAGCTATCTCCAAGCTTAACTGAATCCGCAGGGATTAGAAGATTATCACTTTCTTTAGACACAGGACATGTGAAATTATTTCTTGCTAAGAGTGGAGATCCCTCACACTGATGAGAAGATTCCTTTTTCAAATGAGAAAGCATGAGAGTTGAACCACCGGGAAAACACAAGGCCTTTCGAATATTAGACTTAATGTGTAGCCTCTTTGCTTTTCCTTTCTGGTCTACCTCTGCTAATGTTATAAATCCCTGAAGAATTTTTAAAGGAGTTAGAAGAAACCAACCAACCCAAATAATTCAGAAGATAGTTTAGTTTTGAAGCCAACAAACTATAAAATTATCATCACCTGATTAAGCCAGAATCCTTCAGATTCTTTGTCTGCCCAACAGTATATAGTTCTAATGCCAACATTATGAAGCCTTTTCATTAATTCTTCATAGATGAGCTTACCAAAACCCTGAAAATGTATTAATAACAACCCACCTGTAAGTTTTTTATGAGGTTCCTGGAAAGCTATCTTAGCAAAACCAGATGCAAATTCTATGAAATACTTAAAACCCAAAGTATGCAATATCTGTACATGGAACTTGTAGACATTTACTATTGTACATTGTACACAAGAGTTTTTAATAGATGAATGAAACAATATACTGTTTCTTGAAATGTTAGTGACAAGGAATGGAGGATTTTGGAATGAAGAGACCTACAACAGTAAGTGTCAATGAGTCAAGAGGAAAACAAACCTTTTTCTGGTGTGTATATGTTACAGCAGCAAGTGGTATCTCAGCATACTGTGTATCAGCAGGGACTATTTGATAAGTGATTGCAGCTAAAATCTACAAAAAATATAGCAAAATTACCAATAATCAAATTTTATATTTGCAGTAAAGCAGACAAACTAAGAGCTATCTGTTATTCTGCTCTTCTGTTGGAATAAACCAGCAAAATCTTGAATTAAATATTCAATCAAATTGTGAAAAAACTAATCGTCAAGATTCATCCATGGCCTAGTCTGCTTCTAATCAAGGTTAGAGCATAAGATTAAAGCTTATTTACCTCATCTGAGACTCCACCAGACATGGACTTCAACACCAATGAACAATACTTACTGCAATATGAGGAAAATTTTCAAATAAATCATTAAAAAATAGGGTCCATTGTCAATGATTTTAATGAAAATGGTGAAATGGAAAATCAAGCATGAAACAAAAGAGATGATTTACCCATTAGAGACACATCTCTCAAGGAATGAAGATTGTTTCCCAGTGTTTGAAGCGTATCTCATGTTAGGTAGCTCTTTACTATATAACTTCAACACTTCCTGAATGAGTTAAAGAAACGAGAGCTTATAACAATGGCTATATAAGTTGCTTTGGTGAGAGAGTAAGTAGATTTACCTGGAGATAAGATTTGGTAAAATCATCTTCATCACGAGGATTAAGAAGAAGAAACATATGTTCTTGCGGATTATTAGAAAGGATTTTATCCTTAACTGCACAAAAGTACAAAAACAAAATTGAATCAAATCAACCTAAAAGAATTTTCACTATACTTTACACCAGATTCAGAAATTCGCAAGGCATCTATGAACAACATTACCACACGAAATACTGATAAGCAAGTACGAAGGTGAAAAGAGATGAACCTGAGATTTTGACTCTGTTGTTTCTGGGAAAAACGATCTGAATGCTTTTAGGTCCAGATTCACAGGAAAACTTATTACCATCCACTGCGACCTCGTTATCACCTGGAGAAAATCGATGAGAACAATTGATTTTAACTGAAATGAAATCGAGATTCTCGAATTTCCTTACCGATATAGTAGAGAGAAGACTGCATCGGCGATGATCTTTTTGGCGCCATTGGTAATTTCAGAGCGGGATTTCGAAATGAAAAACTTTACCCCAAACAAAGAAAAATGAAACGTCGACAATATAAATAAGTATCTTGAGTGGCAATTACGTAAATAAAACTTGATTCGGCCCAAAACTATGGGCCCATAAAAGCTCCGTTCTCCCAACGCGCTTCGTTTTGAAACTGCCTAAACGAACATCATACTGTGGACGTTCGAATTTTCGGTTCGGTTCTTTTGGGTTTGGGTAATTCAGATATAAGTATTTAGGATCCATTAGGATATTTTTAAAGTTTAGTTCGGATTCGGTTTGGTTTTTAAATTTTTGGTTCGGTTTCTACATTTTTGGTTCAATTCGAGTTCGGTTCTAGTTATTTGAATAATAGATTTTGATGTATTCATTCTGGTGTCTCGGTTTCTATTTGATATTAGACAAAAAAACCTTAATAAAAATAAAAATAAAAATTATTTTTAATTAATGTTGGTTATATAAATATAAAAAATTATTTTATTTGCATATTTAATAAAAATATCTTTTATTTTTGTGAAGTTTGTGTAATTCGGATTGGTTCCTAAAATTTTGGTTCGGTACGAGTTCGGTTCCGGTTATTTGGAGAATAAATTTTGATATCTATTCGGGTATTTTTGTAATTTAATTCGGGTTCAGAACCCAATATTTTGATTCAATTTTGGTTTAATTCTTCGAATTCGGTTATTTTACCCACCCCCTTGTTTTGTAAATCTCGAGTGGCAATTACGTTATTAAAACTTGGGCCGAAAAAAATAATTTCGGCCCAATTAAAGAAATAACGTAAAATATCTGATGTCAACAAACGCTGCGTTTTGAAACTGCTTCTTTAGTGAAATGAAGAAGAGAGTTTTGTGAATCTTAAACTGAAATAAACTCATTTCTCTTCAGATTTTACATTTTTTATGTTTTTTTTACATTCTTTTGGTGAGAATGAACATCATAAAGCTACAACAAAGTTTACAGTTTTTTTTGTTGTTGGAACGAAGCAGATAACTAAAAATTACAAAGATACAAGGTGCTAAAGATACAACCAAACCCAAACTCTTTCTTCTTCTTCAACGAGGCTGGTGAATGTTTCTTGGAGCAACTTTCTGGTTTCCCCATTTAGCTGGCTTTTCTGCATACTTTGCTGGTTCTATAAACGACCTAGGACTCATATTCCCAATTGATTTCTTCACCATCTCACCATTCTTTCCCAATCCTAATGATGATAATGATACAAAGATTAGTCTCAAACTCTGTTCATCTGTACTGTATTGTGGGTGAGCGTTCGGTTTTTGGTTCGGGTTTGGTTCGGATAATTCGGATTATTCGGTTCGGGACATATAGAAGACATACAGAAACGGTTCGGGTTATTTAAGAATTCGGTTCAGGTTTATTTGGGGTCGGTTCGGCTTTTTCATTTTTATTAGATACCGAAATACAACCGAAAATCCAAAATACTCGTATAAATAATCAGAATTATCCAAATAACCTAAATAAAATTCAAGTTAATCGAATCAAAAACCTAAATAAATATCCGAGTTACCTTACTAAAAACCTACTTTTTCTACTTAAAATCCTAAGTATCCGATCACAATGTATAATTACATGTATATCATATATGAACGAGTTTTTCAGTTATACTTTCGGGTTTCGGTTCGGTTCGGATTCGGTTTTTCGTGTTAAGATATATAGGAACCGTTTGGGTTATTTGGAAGAAATGTTCGGTTTTGGTTTTTTCGGTTCGGATTTCGGGTTTCAGTTTATATGCCCAGTCCTCGACTGAATCAAATGGACTTACCAAAGTCGGTTTGTGCTTGGTACACTTGTCCACCAAAGCCTTGATTAAACTCTGATTCATCAGTGTCGAAAAACTCCTCCATATCATCGAAATCAAACGATTCTGGAAGAAGTTGAGCTACATCGATCTCGCTATCACCATTATCATAGAAACCGTCTGGACCTTGGTGTTGGCTGATCCAGTAATCATGGTACCATGTTGAAGTTGTAACTAATTGCCACCATTCTGGTGAGAAATCTTCCACTTGTCTTACAGCTGCTGGAACAAAGAGAGGTGCGTTTGGATTTAGAGTAGATCGTCTTCCTGAAACCATCGCCATTCTTAAAATATTCTAGATCTGCAAACAACAAAACAAAAAAAGTAGATCAGATCATAGCTATTGTAATCGTATTCTCCAGATCTGTAAACTATTCAACTACAGATCTCCGAAATAGATCACTTAATTAAGGAATCTGAAGATCTCTCGATCCTTAATCAATATCAACAGATGAAAAATTCAACGAGGTCAAAACAAGTCAAATCCATTCAAACAAACTAGTTCGAAGGAAAATGATCACAGAGATCGTAAACCAGAAGATGATTCAGGTAAGTATAGTATGAAAATCAAGGAATCTGTAGATCTCTCGATCCTTAAATCAATATCAACAGATGAAAAATTCAACGAGGTCAAAACAAGTCAAATCCATAATTAAAACTAGTTCGAAACGAAGATCATCACAAAGATCGTAAACCAGAAGATGATTCAATCACTTCTACTTCATCATCTCAAAGAAATCATGGCGTAATCGATCAGATCGTTTACCTTCACGGAGAAAATATCAGCAACTTGCTCGAGATTTTTTTTTTTTCTTCTAGACGGATTAGGATCTTTCACCAAAACATACGCTGCGAAGAGATAAGAAGAAGCGTACTAATATATAAAGCGAGGTTCGGTGCCGAAGCTAAGGTTCGAAAGTTAACGAAGCGAAATTATATGAGAAACAAGTGGGTAGGTTCGGACCCACACCTAACATGGTACTATTGATTACTCCAATGAACACGTGGAGACGCGTTATTGTTGGCTTTTTTGACTTTCCTTTCGTACGAATCTGTTGGCTACTCGCACAAAGTAAATTATTTATTTTTTCTTTCTAAAATCTTATCTTCAAACTCTGTCTGAAGAGGATAAGTACGAAACTAATCCAAAATAAGCCTACACTGTAATGGGCCTAGCCCATCATCTTTGTTTCCACTATCAACATAAGANGGGGGGGGGGGGGGGGGGGGGGGGGGGGGGGGGTATTGGTATTACTAGAAACATTTCAATAATTATGTGATTTTGGATTTGGAAATTTGCTATATAGACACTATTAAGTTAGGTTGTTTTTTAAAAATTTTATTGGTGTTTAGATACTTTCATTTAATGATATTATTATCATTAATACTCCCTCCGTTTCATATTAGTTGTCGTTCTGAAGAAAAATTTTCGTTTCTAAATATGTGTCGTTTTAGGTTTTCAATGCAGAAATTAAATGAATTTGACTTTTTGACCAATTGAATAATTGCAGAATTTTTTTCAATTGGTTGATTTAGAATATTTAATGATTTAGAATATTTAATGATGTTTTTATAGAAAATAGAGATTTCTTAATCTGTGTGCAAAACTCTAAAATGACAAGTAATTCGAAACGGAGGGAGTATTAATATAATATTATATTGGTGTTTAGAATTAATTGTAGATGAATCATTATAATAATATAGTTTTATAATTTTAATATTATATTTTTCAAAAATTAATACATTAATGACTTAAAGGAAAGTAATAAATCCTACACTTTTATCTAGGTAAAATTCCAAATCTACCACTAAAATCTTATTATTCCACATTCCACAATTGCTAAAACACCGTTTTGTCTAACTCTAAAAGACTTCTCTTTTCTTCTTTGCTAAGACCTTTTTCATGATCTTCTTATATTCCTCCATTTATTTTCTTTATCAGTCAACTTCTTTATTTTGATTCTTCTTTTTAAGTCTTTATGCAGTAATTCATTGTTTTGAATTAAGGGTGTGTAACTTGTATAATAAAAGCTAAGAATGAAAGTTTAAGATTTTTTTTGCGAACAATGAATCTTTTTCTCTTAGAAGAAATGTTTGTATGATCGACTCAAAGGATCGTTCTAAATATGTTTACAATCTCTTCCTTCTCTCATATCATATGTTCGTGTGTTACCATCTCTTCCTTCTCTCATGTCTTATATACAATTTCTTTTTCTTAAATTATTTCTTGTATTACAATCTCCTCTATGAACAATGTTTTATGTGAGTGAGTTTTATTCACAAATACAATTTTAGTAACATTTTTTTAATTCAGATTTGTTTGAGGTGAATCAGTTTCATCCATAAATAGAATTTCATCATTCACATACACAATACTTGAACACATATTTAATCCATATGAATCAATTTTATTCACGTGTGCAACTTTTCATTCGCATGAATAATTTATATGCATATATTTTTTTACATTAATGAAATTCATTCACATATACACTGTAACGAAACTTGAATGAATGTGCTTAACAATTTGCTAAACTCTTTAAAAAAACAAACCATATATTGCCTAATATGCTAAAGTACTCTTCCTTACAAATATGGTAAAATAATTAATAATATTCATGTTTCCTTATGTGAATACTTATGATTTTTTAGGCTTTATTGCAAAATTTTCATATAAAATAAAAGACAATTATAAAAATTGTATATTTTCATAATCGATTATATAATGAAAAAACATTAATTCACATTTTTATGTTAATAAAATATTATATCATAAAGATATTTTTAGTATTAATTTAATTGTGTACCAAAAAACTACCTAAATCACAAATTAGTTTTAGTTAAATACCTATTATCAATATTGTTTGGAATAATATCTCTGGCTAAAATACACTCTCTTTTATTCTGAGTTATGACTTATGAGTTTAAACGAGTTGTCGATTTGTCATCAGTTACTAAAACACATGTCATTGTCAATATTTTACATTTAATAATAATATACGATGGAGAATTATGCAGATTCTCATTTAATACTAAAATATATGATGGAGAATTATGCAGATTCTCACTTCTCTATCTAATATGTCCATCTAGCTGTCATACCTTAAGAAAATTTAATTAATATGATAATATCACTTAGTGTTTTTCTGTAAACAAGGTAATAATGCTTTATGTCAGAAATGCTGAATGTCTTGTAGTCTAGTAGTTCCATTTCTAATGTTGTTTCATAGTAAAAATATTTGTAATTTGTATATGTTCACAAAAACTCCTAAAATTGCATAAGATACACTAATATAGAATATATTTCTATTAAATACAAGGAAAATGTCAATATTAGTAGATTTAATCTAAAACACATCAAGCAACAACCAATAATTATCTTTGTTTTTTCCCATCATTTATAAGTTTTATTTTAATTATACAAAATACTACAAAAATAAGTAATGTTCAAACAAATACCACATACATCCAATTACTTCAAAAATATCATTAAATTAGTTTTTTTCTAATAACAACACAAACATAAATTTTAAAAGTGTAGAATTTTTTTTTTTTGGTCACCTTTTTTTTGTCACCAAAACTGTAGAATTTAAATTTTTAGATTTGGCCCACTAAGTTTAAGTTTTAGTTTTACAAGGGCTAGTAATTTTAGAAGTTTAAGATTTAAACATAAATTTTAAAAACTATTTAAATTTGTGATATTTTTGAACTAAAATATTTTATAACATTTTAAAATAGTTAAAAGTATATGATATTTTTTGGTACACAAACTAAAAATATATTTCAGACAGATAATGAAGTAACAAAAGAAAATTTGCGATGACAGTTACGAAAGCGATTTTTCAGGCGATTTACTTTTTTCAACAATTTTTCTACCGATTTCTCTACTTAGCAGTATGGAATTCGAAGTTCTTCAACGGAATTAATCCACAATTCCAATTTTTAGGCCTCAATTGGCAGTTGATACCATAAAGATTTTAATCTCTCTTTGTGATGAGAAGTTACAGAGATCGTGTCTTCTAGGTTTTATATATAAGAAGTCACAATTTTCTAATTTCTACTTTCCTTTACATCCGATTTCTCTTATTCAATTACTCAAAGCAATGGGAGATAAATTGCGCAATGCGGTCCAACGCTTTGATCTGGGCAGCAATGATCCACCGGTCCTCTTACCTATGGATGTGGTGAGTTAAGCGGTGATGGAGAATCGTTTCTCCTTTATTGGCAGGCCAGTAATGCCACGCAAACAGAGCCTTCGATCAATAATTGTTAATTTACCAAGAAATTGGGGACAAGTGGGTGTGGTTCGTGGTCGAATACTTGAAGGTCGAAGATTTCAATTTGTTTTCTCAACAGAGGAAGCAATGACTATGGTTTTGAGACGTGGTCCATGGGCTTTCTCAGACCGGATGCTGATCATTGAGCGTTGGTATCCCGGTTTTGATTTTGAAACTCTCAACTACATTCCCTTTTGGATACATGTCCGAGGGATACCTCTCCAATACATCAACGAAGGTGTAGTTAATCACATTGCAGATACTATGGGACATGTTTTGGATGTAGATTACCACCCTTCCATTGACAATCAGGCATATCATGTCCGAGTGCGAATTAATTGGCATGTTCAGCAACCACTCAAGTTTCAACGAAATTATCAATTCTTTCCAGGAGTGAATACGCTTCTAACTTTTCGTTACGAACGATTACGCGGTTTCTATGAAACATGTGGGCTAATTGTTCATGATACTGGCAATTGCTTATTGCCTAATGGTGATGCAGATGATCATCAACCTGATGACGATGATGGTGATGACAATGAACCTGAACAAAACGGCTTTGCTGATCCACAAGTGAATAGGGGAATCATCATCCAAGAACTTTCAGACAGTGAGTATATACCACAACAGATCCACTCCCCTTTGGCACCTGATTATGAAGATGCTGCTAATGATGATTCGACACAAAACGTGGAGTTGGTCATTTACAGATTTAAGAAACGCAAGCATGATGATGAAGCTGGACCGAGTCATGTAAGTTCATCTTACCTTGATGTGAATCATGATGATAATGTTGATAATGCAGATAACAAATTCAGAGGCGCGGTGGGCCCGGTACCACCAACAGAACCATAAGGACACTCAGTTAGAACTGCCGTGGACTGGGAAATGACCTGGCAGTTCGACATCTAAAGGAGTTAATTAAAAGATTTCTCACGGATATCATTTTCCTTATGGAAACAAAGAAGCAAACCGATTATGTTTCTCAAGTAATTTCAGATTTGGGTTTTCAATATTATGAAATTGTACCTCCGGTAGGCTTAAGTGGTGGACTTGCCCTTATGTGGAAGCCATCTGTTTCTCTTTTAATTATTAGTTCCTGTACGAATCTGATAGATTGTTTGGTGGAA
>OVAV01000011.1:0-36399 GCA_900406375.1 Iberis amara | reverse complement strand
ATTCAGATTGTTCCCCTTGTGTAAATTAAGGTCCTACAAAATCAACAAGTGATACAAGAATATTCAAATATCTATAAAATCAATAATATAAAACGACAAGTTATGTAATATTATCAGATTACTAACAAATCATGGTGTGAGAAAATTGGATTCACGTTATCAAATACAGAAGCCAAAATCAATTGGAGAAAACAAATCTCCCAATTCTAAATGAAGTCATATATGTAAATTCACAATTTGCGTGTTGACATATTAGATAGAGAAACACAAACTAATTATACCCTCTTTTCTATAAATGATTATTATATTATAATGTTTGATTGATATTAATTAATCATTCTAGATCACTGAAATTAGTAAATTTATAAACAATAATACATGATGTGTAAAAGAAAAAAAAATGTATAAAAAATTGATATGCCTAGAAGCCAACTAATAATATCCAAAATGGACAGGACGGATTATGTCAGTTTGATCTGGAATGTGACTGTAATATGACTTACATTAATCAAAATAATTTTTGATCAAAATGATTTAGTTTCGTAATTAGTGTAGTTGAAATCTTATTTTCTATAAAATCAAAAAGGAAAATAAAAGGGAAGGTGAGAATTTAAAAAAGCAAAGCCATCTGTAGAGGACCCACCCATTCATTTGAGAGGTAATCTATCGTCGGTGCCTTTCAAGAGGAGGAGACGACGACAACGACGACGATTGTTTTTCAAAATTCTCCGGATCCATCTAATAGGGAGTCTCAAGTCTCTTCATCTTGAGTTTTTTTAGCTAAATCGTCGCCGGGATGGACGAGTTTGGTGTTCTTACGGAGCGTTATGGTATAAAGCCACAAGGTAAATCTGCTCCAATGGCTGCCTCCAAGCGTTCCGTTAACCCTACAAATGCTCAGAGCTGGAATTTTGGTCCAGCTTCTGGTGTAAATTCGAGATCAACATCTTATCCTTCCAATAACTCTTGGAATACGGATTCTGGTAATGTGTCTATCTATGACGGTACAATTAAGAAAGGCGTAAGCTCTGGTGGATTTAACGATTTTGATGTTTTTGGTGGTGGGATGAACAAGACATCTTCCGTTAATAGCAATTCGTCTTTAAACGACGACTTAATGTTTTCCGACTTTGGAAATTTGGGAAAGAAAACGTCTTCTTCGGGGAAGGCTTTTGATGCTGATGACTTGTTTGGTGTTCCTAAAAGCTCCGTTAGCGTTAGCAATGATGATATATTTGGGTCATTCACTTCATCTACGAACGCGAAGCAGTCTGTTGCGGTTGATGATTTGTTGGGTGGATTTGGTCCCAAGAGTTCCCGGGGTTTTGATGAATTGATACCTGGTTTTGGTGGGATTAGTCAAGCGACTAGCAGGTTTGTGATCACAATTATGAAGCATTATTGGGTTTGGTTTAGTTTAGTATATACATCATCAAATGTATTTATGAGATTCTGATGTTTGCCATGTGAAATAAACTTTGTGCTGAAAAATGTTTAGTCTTATGGTATGAATTTTTCTGGTTGATTTTTTCCAGCAAGACCACCACATCAAACTTTGATGCTGGTGATCCTTTTGTGGTTCTGGAATCAACTATGTCTGCAGCACATTCTTCTTCAGGCTTGTTCATTGATCCACTAGATGAATTTGCTGCTTCAGTCAGTTCTCAGGGGAAAAAACCATCAACTACTTCACAGACTTCTACAAAACTCAAGCCTCCACCTAAACCAACACAAAAAGTGAACAGAGGTTATTCACTTTGATAACCTGAAAACTATGTTTGATAATAGCTTTTGTTTACTGTTTTTGTTGTGTTCTAATTAGTCAAGAAATAATTTACACAGCTAAGAGTTCAGGAATATCTTCAGTTGATGAACTTGAAGACTTTGCCATGGGTACTATGCGACGTAGTGCCTCAGCCTCTGACGCTGCTAGTAAATATAGGGAAGCTGAAGATACTGGAACACAGAAAAAACAATTTGGTGTAGACGACCTTGACTCATTTTTCAACTCTGGGCCTCGCTCCAGCAGTGTACCAAAATCACGGACTACAACTGAAGTAAGAACAACGTTTGAAATATTACCAAGTTTTAGTTTACAAGTTCATGTAATTAGGAAATATGCTCTATATGTGTATCCGTATTTTTCTTTCTGATGCAAAGACAACTCGCAAGCAAGCATCCAACGTGCCGAAAAAGACCCCTAATGGGGTTTCTAGTGCAAAGAAGCCTCCTGCTTCAACAAATTTGGTGGATGACTTTTCTGCACTTTTTGGAGGTAGATGTTGTGGAAACATGTCTTTTACAGCAATTGGTTACTCTGGGGTAACTTTCTTAGAATTGTTTCTTTTTCTACGACAGAGGATCCTATATTTAGAGAATTTGAGGAAATCCCAGGAGAAAGCGAAGAACGAAGAAAAGCCAGATGGGATCGTGAACAGAGAACAAAGAGTCGTGTGGTACGTCTGGTTATTATGATTCTTTTGAAATTTCTAGTGAAAAGCTTCACTCATTTTCCTTTCTGCAAAATTCATTTTCCTTGTGTTTGAAATTACTCCTTTGCATTCAAACGTTTAGTTAAATTCCTGTGAGAATGTATTAAATCAATTGACGTTGTTCTAACGTCAAGTCTTTCCTTTCTTCGATTTAGTGGTCCTGCTTGCTTGTCAAAATACTCATAAGTGATAACCGACGGGAATATGAGTTTCTAGTTTAAGATTTGCTATGCTCATCAACGTTTAGCTTGTACTTGGTTGTATAATTTGGTTCAAGATGATATAACACTTTTCAGTGCCTTTTATAACGTAGGCACAAGCTGTAGCTGATATGAATAATCGTGATCATCAATCTCGGATTGAACAAGAACAGAGAACCGTGAGTAACACTTTTCTTGACATTTATGTTTCAATCTCATTATCATATATTTCTGTTTGTAATTTCGATCTTAAAATGTACATAGAGTCTACTTGTTGTTGGTGGTTATACTAACGATGGTTTCCTTGTTAAACTTTGCTTTTCAGAGGATTTCTGAGACTGTTGATGCTGAGATAAGGCGTTGGGCAACTGGTAAAGAAGGAAACATGCGTGCGCTGTTATCCTCCTTGCAAATCGTGAGTATTAAATAGTTAAAAGTTGCAAATAAAATGTTCTAATTACATCTGTTTATCAATGTGCTGCTCCTTTTGAATGATGACAGGTACTCTGGCCAGGATGTGGCTGGGAGGCCGTTTCTTTAACAGATTTGATCACTTCTTCAGCAGTCAAGAAAGTCTATAGAAAGGCAACATTGTATGTCCATCCCGATAAAGTTCAGCAGAAAGGAGCCACCCTTGAACAAAAGTATATTGCGGAAAAGGTTTTCGACATTTTGAAGGTATTTTTTTCTCAATGGATCTGCATTAGCATATCCATTTCTAGAATCTATTGATAGAAAATTTAGTAGCTGGACCACTCTCTGTGTCAGTAATTTGGAGAAATCCAGTTTTATTTCTTGCCTCTTTCCTGGATCCACAAAGTATATTTCCTTATAATAGAGAGTGTTTGGAATCTTGTATTGATTAACTGCATACAATTTGCACTGAACAGGAAGCTTGGAACAAGTTCAACAAAGAGGAGCTCTCTTAAGCCTATATTGTTGTGGATTCTAGTTGATTAAGAGATAAAGAGACACTTGAAGAGACTTGGTACATGTATTGTTAGTGTATCTTCTGTGAGTTTCCTACTGTCTTGTCTTGTTTTTTTTTTTATCTTCTACTCTTTGTTTTTCCACTAACAGTAACTCAGCATTTGTCAATTATATGTACACTCAACAAAAAGAAACCCATGGGGATATATTGTATAGCCTCAAAAAACCCAATAGACCTTTTTTTTTTTTTTAACATATATATGGAGCTCAAGCGTTGAGATGATTCACTGATGCCAGTTCAAAGAACAACAATTTGCTATGTAACTCAATCTTTCAAATTAGATAAAAGAACAAATATGGTATTATTTAATTCCTTACAGATCAAATCCAAAATCAAAGTCATATTCACTTCACTCTTTTTATCCATAATACTTTTTTAATCATTATATTATCAAATATAGGATTTAAACTTAAAATATTACTGAAAGCCTCCAAAAATGTGATAAAATACAAGGTAGTGTATTAAATTTTGGCATATCCACATAAAAAGAAGGTTTGAATACACAAATAAATCCAAAGTGAGAAAAACATTAGTAGTAATGCCATAAATAAAAATATATACTGCCGAAAACTGGATACGTTCTAAATGATGCACACTATATAAATTTTATATTCTGTTATATTCTTTTAGATTAATCAGAAAAAGCAATGGTTGATGGTGACGATTCTTTCAAGAGACCTGGAGCTGTTCCTTTCAACTGGGAGATCCGACCCGGTGTACCCAAGGCCCCACCCGATTATGATCCCACTCTTCTTCACCCTCCCACCAAACTTCCTCCTCTCCGATTAAAACCACTTCCGCCAATCTCCGGATCCAAAACCCGCCCAGTCTCTCCTTTTGCTCCTCCCCCGTCTCTCGAGCTCAAGCCGCCTCCAGATTCCGGCTCCCTCTATTCAGGACCTCCGACTCCTTACTTCCGATCTCAATCACCTCGTGAAGGACTCGGTTACGGTGCTGCTTCGCGCCGGTGGCGTTCTCTGAAGTCATTGTTTGCTTCGAAGAATAAGAGTCAGAGCGGAATTGAAAAAAAGACGGGTCATGAATCGACCTCATCGGGATCTGATAACTTGTCTGAATCGGAGACGACGTTATCACCGTCGGAAGATTCCAGCCGGGGATCGGTTTCTACGAGGTGGAGCTCGCCGAAATCGTCCTTGTTTTCTCATCGTGGATCGCCTCTGAAACGGAATCAATCGGATTTAAGCTCTTACGAGAAAAAAACCATGTTAATGATGGCTCGTGACAGGCTCCTTTAGAATAATATAATTGAGCTCGAAATTTATCAATATGAACTATAGTAGTATAAAGCTTCTTATACATTAGAAAACAACCTAAACGTCTGTAACTGTTAAGATGAAAGATAAAAAAGGTTTGAAAAGAGAGACAAAGATATAGATTTTGGTAACTTGTTTAAATTCAGAAACGTTTTGATACTACAAGACACCAACTTAGAACAACACTAGGGTCTCAAACTTGGCTCAACATAACAAGGCAAACTATATAATCGGAAACTAATCAACTAAACAAAGCTATAGAGATGGGTCTTAGTTTAAGCCTAAGCCAGACCCAGAGCCAGAACCCGTGGAAGACCTAACCATCGGGTGACTAAACGAAGGTTGGTTGATGGATGTTGCTACACCAGCAGGGTTATTACCAAACATGACATTTGGTGATGCCGTTGATCCTGCATTGGTCTGTATAGCGTTGAGAGGCAATCTTGGGCCAAAGGAGAAAGCTTGTTGTTGTTGTTGTTGCTGTTGGCGTGCCATGAACTGCATCTGCGCATGAACTTGAGGGTTGTTGCTGAATCCTGGGATGATGTTTGGTTGAGAAGAGGTAGCTGAAACTTGTTGTTGCTGTTGCTGTTGGAGAAGAGTATTAATGTTGTTACCACCTGTGGATAGAGACATGCCTTGGAGAATATTATTATTATTAGCCTGCGGAAAAATTCCTCCAGGTGATCCGAATCTTGCTGAGAGCATACGCGCTCGTTCTGCAGCAAATCTCTGACGAGTTTTCTCTACTTGTTCGCATTCTTTCATTAGCAAAGTTTCTATCTCTGCAAACTGCTTCAGCTTCAGCTCCATCCTCTTCAACTGTGTAATGATTGAGGTTTCTTACTCATATCAGCAACAAAACAAAATCAACCAACCTTATGAATTAGCATTGTGCTATATATACCTGGTGATTTACAATATTTGCAGAAAGCCTTTGGATTTCGCGTTCCTCATGATCAGCAAACAATTTTGCTTTGGTGGCTGCAGCTGATAGACCTGCTCTAAATGCTGTCATAACCTTATCCTGTGGCAGTGGAGTCGGTGGTTCTGCTCCATTTTGGCTCGAGGTGTTATGTACTCCTGAGTTTTCTTTTTAAGTTAAAGCATGTAGGTATTGAAGATTAGGTTAAAACACATAAGTCAAAAAATGATTATAAGGAGAACAAACAAGCAACTGCTTTACCATCTGGCCGCTGATTTTCTCCATCAAGCAAGCTGGGTTCTTGTCCTTGCAATCCCTCAGACTTCATCCTAAAATAGATTTAGAAGTTTCAGCATACTACAGAGGAATTGTAGAACATAATTTGAATGAAATCCACCACAAAGATTTTACAATAGGTAGAGGTCAGGGAATACACTAACCTATCATCCTCAGATAAAACCCTGAGTGACTCATGGGCACACGACGCAGCAACACGAGGTCCAACAGCTGATGCCAAAAATGCAACCTAAAATGTTGCATACAAATTTAGTTCTCAGATCAACAGTTTCATAGATTAGATATCTCTAATTGGTGAGATCATATAGATAATGAGAAGAGCATATGAATTCTGGAGCGAAAAAAATCACAGACCAACGCCATAACCGGATTCGGAGACTTCATGAAGGGAAGCTTGATCTCAGTGTCAGAATCTTGCTCAGAAGATCCTGCAGTAACAAGTGACAATGAGTAAGGCGTGTCATAGAACATAACCACAGCATAATTCACTGCTAAATATTGTTTGAGATTCAGAAGACAAAATTACCACGTAAATCCCCATTTGAATCCGTTCCATTGTGGTCATATCCATTTGAAGGGTTTGCTGAACTAGTTCCATCTGGAATCTCAACATTATCCAAAAGACTATCTTCTACAGGTAATCGAAGGAAATGAAGAATACATTGCGCTTTTGATTTGGAACCAACGTGATCAGCAATCTGAACCCAGTTTTCTTTGTAGAGTTCTACAGCTTCAAGAAGCAAGAGAGTTTCCTGATCAGTCCAATTGTCTCCATCTTGATCGCCATAATCTTTGGTGGTATCCACTCTTACAAAGTCAATACAAGAATGTCCAACAACAAATCTTGCATTGTGAAAACAATCAGCGCATAAGAGTGTATCCCCCTGTAAAGTAGAGATGATACCCTTTAGTTTGAAGGGATCCCACATGGAAATATCAGAAACAGTAACCAAGATACGGTTAGAACTCTATTACATCTTCTACCTGGAAAAGGTCAGATAATTAAGCACAAAGAACAATAGGTAAGAAGAACACAGGCTAAGAACCTTCTTTTGCGACTGGAAGTACACAGTTGGAAGCGGTCGAGTACAGTGGTTACAGTAGTTATCGCATAGGTGTTCACGAATTCTGATGTCCAAGTCAGGGAGGTCACCATCCGAACATGGCAAGGATGAATAAGCTTCAGCTGCCTTGTGTCTACAGTTGGGCTTATCAAATTTGATCAAACTATCAATAGATGTTAAAGCAGCAGACGGCACATAGACCTCACCGTTTGTATCCTCCCTAACATCTGATACATCTCTTGAAGGCCCAGGAGGAGACTGGGAAGTGGAACAGTAATTGATAATTCCCCAGTGATCAAGAAAACGGAAAACTCTAGCAAAATCTTCAACATCAACACCATCTACCAATCCTTGGCAATCAGAAATCTTCAATGTCTTTTCAGGATTATCCATATATTTTGAAACAATGGCGTTCCTGAACTCCATATAACTTTTGGGTGTATGATTTGCCGATTTCCCAGAGAAAAATTGTGGCACCACTTGCCTTTCAAGCCGATCCACTTTGTTTAGTGCAAACCAATCTGCTCAAATGTAACAACTAAGTTAAAAAGAACATATATATTCGAGCACTGGTAACTAGTATCAAAAGGGCATCACTTGCATATTCCATTTAAGGTACAATTCTGATGTAAGACACCAAGGGCTAATCGAAGCAAGCAGGTGTTGTAGCCTTACAAAACATGATGCTTTCAGAGTAACATAAACTAGGGAACAGGAACTAGGTTAAAATGAAGAAAAGATGAACTTATTCAGTTAGGAGCATAGCAGCATAAGGCCCTAAGATATCTTAGAGAAGAGAAGAAAACGAACCTGAATGCATAGGCAAGACATGAACCATATCCCCAAACCGTTTAACAACTCCTTCTCCTTCCATAATAGGTGGGGGAGAGATAACATAAGCCGAAGACGCACCATCGACATCAAGGGAGAAAGAATCGGCCGGTACAGTAGATAAAGCCTGCAATTGCCCAAATGAAATATTCTCCAGAGCTGGAAGTAAACCTTGCCCTTTAGCCTCCCCCATTAAACCTGCTCTCTCAGCCGCCACAACAGCCGTTACAGACGCGTGTGGCCGGATCACAACACGCTTAACCACCGCGGGAAAATCAGAGATGCGTGCACCGGAATCTTCCACCACCTCGCCTATACCGAGTCCTGGATCGGGAGTTACGCGGCCGTTTTGCTGAAGCTCATCGGCATTATCAACGTCATCCATCTCGTCGTTGTTGTTGTTCTCTTCTTCTTCTTCATCCATATCTTCCTCTTCTTGCTTCGGTTTCCTCGCCGATAATCCTCCTCGCTTCCGTCGTTTCCATTTCCCCCTTCTATCTGTGACGGAAAGGAAAATCGTTTCAAACAAATTCCCACAAAGTCGAAATACTCATAGATACGATCTATGCTGGTATGTAAAACCCCGATTCAGAGCTTGATTTTGAGAAAGATAAAGATGGAAAGTCGTTTCCATATACAATTTACCTTCGGAAGCTGGCATTTTTCTGGGTGGAAGAGAGTGAGAAACGCGTGGGGTTTCTGATTCGTGAGAAATAGATTATAACGAGTGCTTTTGTCGTCCCTTGCTTCTTATTGCTCAGAGTCGCTCAAGCTTCTAGCTTTTTAGCAGCAACACAGCAAATCTCCTTAGAATTTCATTCGACATTAACTTCGCTAGTCTCTCTCTCTCTCAATTTATTCATTTCTCGATGGCGACCTAACCTTCTCGTGCAGCCAGAGGGTTCTGGTCACGCTTTCGGTTACGAAAAAACCAATTAGTTTCCTAATATTTAATTTGGGTCCTTAAAGAAGCCCAAAAAAATAGGCCCAAAAGATATTATTGGAGTCAGGAAAAAAAAAAAGACCGGCTGGATTTTCTTGCAAGCCACCGTCGACTTTACTTAATACACTCGCTCTCTCCTCCTTCGCAGATTTCTTCTCCGTTCGTAAAAAGAAAAGGAATATACAAATTCTACTAAGCTTCCGATGTCGGTAAGTTAACCACTCCCATTTTTTCTGTTATTTTGAATTTCAGAGACCCTAAATTCAAGGGTTTTAAGTTGATGTGTGATATTGTGGCGATGTAGATCTTCGAGTACAATGGAAGTGCTGTTGTGGCTATGGTGGGGAAGAATTGCTTCGCTATTGCTAGTGATCGGAGGCTTGGTGTGCAGCTACAGACAATCGCCACTGATTTCCAGAGAATCTCCAAGATCCACGATCATCTCTTCATCGGCCTTTCTGGTCTAGCCACTGATGTTCAAACACTGTAAACTATCGAACAAGCTTCCACAGTTTCTATTGTTTTGTGTTTTGCTTCGTCTCTTTTGTCAATTTAATAAGTTTCTTTCCTCTTGGTTTGTGTTTGGGGTTGAAGGTACCAGCGCTTGGTGTTTCGTCATAAGCTATACCAGCTTCGAGAAGAGAGAGACATGAAGCCTGAAACTTTCGCCAGTCTTGTCTCCGCCATTCTTTACGAGAAGAGGTTGCTTTTCAAGTTGATTTACTTCGATTTGTTGCCTCTCTCTTGTTAGGACTCATATCTGCTTAGTTTATCTCGGATTCATGACTTAGAAAGATAATCAAATTGGGTCATTGGTTTCAGATTTGGTCCTTACTTATGCCAACCAGTGATTGCTGGCTTGGGAGAAGATGACAAGCCCTTCATTTGCACAATGGACTCCATTGGAGCCAAGTAAGCTCATATCCTTTCTTGGTTGCATCTCCAATGTATATCTTATTCAATGCCAATTTAGATTGGTTAATCTAGTGTATGTAGTGACTTGTATAGATGTTTAGTGGATGTCATTTATTTTCCTTATGGTTGTGAGTTTGTTCGACTTGTGTCTAATGATGCATAGTCATATGATTCAGTAATGCTCGTACTCTCATTTTCACTTTTGTTTGCTGTTTCATAAATCAGTTCTTCTCTAATCTTGCATTTCTTGTTGCTTGATAGAACCAGTAAATAGTGAAGATGTTGTTATGTTTTAAATGCAGGGAATTGGCTAAAGATTTTGTTGTATCGGGAACTGCTTCAGAATCACTATATGGAGCTTGCGAGGCAATGTTCAAGCCAGACATGGTTTGTCCACTAACAACTATATCATCTATTGTTTAATTTTCTAAATCACTCAATCAAAAGTAAATGCTTGTGCTTAGATCATCATAATCATAGAATATATTTGGTAGGTTTAACCGTTTAAGGGCCAATGTTTGTGTTACTGTATCTAAACTTCTGAAAATCCTTCATCCAGAATAAATCTAGAGTTAATGTGAAAATTAGAGTGCATTACTTTTGTATCAAAGACTCTGCCTTTAATGGAAAATTTCATCCATCATGTATAACAGCAGTATTCATTTGGATATTTTTAAAATCAAAACTCTGGGTCTAACAAAATGGGAATTTTCAGGAAGCTGAGGAACTGTTTGAGACAATATCGCAAGCACTTCTATCATCAGTTGACCGTGATTGTCTCAGTGGTTGGGGAGGCCATGTTTACGTTGTGTAAGTTCCCGTTTCTTCTTTTTTTTCCCCACATTTTGTAATCCCAAAGTTAGTTTTTAACATTTTTGCATGGTGATATGTTAATCCAGAACACCAACGGAGGTTAAAGAGAGGATCCTAAAGGGAAGGATGGATTGATCTTAACTTAACATCATCTGCTTCTATCTAAGTTGTTTGTCTCTGTAATCCGTTTTTAATCATAGAATCATTCCTTGTTTCAAATTATGACTTCTGGATAAAGTTTGATTCTCCCCCTCATGGATATTTCTATTTCAATTCTTAGCATTATCACATGATTTTTATTTTATTTTTTACGTAAAGAAACAAAAACAGGGGAAACTAAAAATTAACAGTAACCACCAAAGATCTAAAGCAGTTACAGACAACGACTCAAAACTTGTCTAATGTCTTGTCCTAACTTCGTTAGAATAACCCAAATCGGAAGTTGGTTGAGATGGGTAATGTGATGGACTCTTTCTTCACCGGTTTCTTTCATTCTATCGGAAACTTCTTTGCTTCTCCACTTGACTTCCTATCTGGTAAATCTTGCAGGTAACTATCAACTTCCATAACTCTTTTATGTTTTTCAATCAAATTTTTATTTGATTTGGTATTGACTTACACTTGGGAACAGTTTGGTCTGTCCATCTCCGTGGGATTTCATATGCTATATCGAGAATTTCTGCGTGGCTAATCTTGCGAAAACCGCTTTAATCCTACTCTTATCCTACTTGTTTCTATTCTTCATCTACATGTTGTACAAAATTGGTTTTTGGCACTGCATCGTCCACGGTTTCTGCAGACTCCTCTGGGCTTTAGTCTCATGTTGGTTCTACATTCTTAGCTATTCCTGCACTTTCTTCTGCTATCATCTTTTACACTCTAAACGCAGAACAAGACACAGATATACAGAGGATGATGATGATGATACTGGATCGTTTAGATACCTTAGATTAAAACGAGATTGCAGAAGAGAAGAGCGTCTTAGAAAGTCTTTGAGACCAAGAAGCCATCGTGTTCAAGTTGGTGTGAGGAAAGGCCATTGTTCTGACTCAACCCGACATCCGAGTCATGGTATTAGAGTGAGCAGAGAATCTAAATTTGCTCGGAAAGGTTCAAACCGGAGAACTCGAGTTCACCGATAAACTATGTCAGTCTTCTTATACATATATTCCTTTAATTTGTTGTTTAAAAGGTTTTTTTCTCCATTTGATCACTCTTGCTTACATAAACCAAGACCTGAATGAGAAGCCTCTTTAATTGCTAGCAAAGATCTTGAATGCATCTTATCATCAAATCAAGAATCATAATTATGGTACTGGGCTCCATCATGTGATGTAACTCAAACCCGAAGGACCACATATTAATATCACAAGCTTGGGCAATTTAATTGGTCAACCAATCAATTGTTTCAAAACCACAAAACAACAAAACTTTATTCAGTGAGCAAATGTGAACAAAGCTTATCCAACTGAGATTTCACTAACATGAACCTTTGTACGGTGATGGGTTGCTCTATTTGTGCAGGCACAATCAGGAACAAAAGTTGGTAAAAATAAAGCACTTTATGTATTATCCAATACACACGAGCTGTTCTCTATAAGAAATTAGAAATCTCATAGCAAAACCTCAACTTTTTAAAACCTGGACCTCCATAGAATGTTGCCTGTGCCCTGGCCCTTGAGATAAACTTCACCAAAAAAAGAAATGTTTGTTTTGTTATGTGAAAAACAAAAATTTTGAATCCAGAATAATATTATTATAGTGAATACAAATTATTTAATTTCTTTGTGTCAGCTCAGCTAATTATTTAAGTGTATGTCCATGTGATAATGATTCTTTAGCATTTCATTGTTGCAGAGTAAAAATAAAATAATAAATATTTTCACAATAGTCTTGTAAGAGATTAGGTAGCACAGCACTTAAAATATCTGAGGTTATTTCGAAGGCAGTAAAATAAAAATAAAAGTAAAGAGCGGTTTTCTTTTTTTGGAGGGAGTGGGGAGAAGAATCCATTTATGACGTGACCTCCATTGATTTCGCCCAACGAGCTCTCTCCCTTTCTCACTCTTAGACCCACCAATGTCTGCTGCTAGGTCTCAGAGATCATCCATGATCTCTCCGTTACGTCCTCGCCAATCGCCGGCGAATGTTCCGACGAGACGGCCGGAGACTCCTTCCTCCCACATTTCTGCCTCTTCAAGTCCACTCCCACGTTCTAGTCCAAGTCCTTCTACTTCTTCCGGTACGGCTGTTGCTTCTACGAAAACGAAGGAGAATATCACCGTCACGATTCGCTTCCGTCCTCTCAGGTTAGATTATTGCTTACTGCGATTAAGATCCGTTTCTTGTTTGTTTTCTAGATGTGTTTGGATATTGAAACTTAGATTTGGTGTTTTGAAATTAGTCAGCGAGAAGTGAATAATGGAGATGAGATTGCGTGGTATGCTGATGGAGACTACACTATTCGGAATGAGTACAACCCAGCTCTTTGCTATGCCTTTGGTTAGTCAATTTTTAAGACTCTTATTCATACTACTCCGCAAGATTGCTTAGCTGTTTTGATGAAATTGTTTGGATTTGGTGCAGATAGAGTATTTGGTCCACCAACTACTACTCGTCGTGTTTATGATATTGCTGCTCAGCAAATTGTTAGTGGGGCAATGTCAGGAATAAATGGTATGTTTCATCTTAACAACTCCAAAGGAGAGCTGTTTCCTATGCATTGAACAGTGTGACTTTGGGTGTGGTTCGAGTTAGGTTCTTTCGAAATCATTCGCGTGAAATATCCATCCTTGCTCATTTTCAGGTACTGTGTTTGCTTATGGAGTTACTAGCAGCGGGAAGACTCATACAATGCATGTAAGTACTATTTAGAGGTTGGATTATATTTTTATATATGTCTTTCGGAAATATGCAGTGATGCTGCAACTTGAGAGCATGTTTAATTTTACTTTATTCGCGATTAAAACCCTTTCTCCTATATACAGTTTTCATAACTTTCTAAAGCTTTATTTTGGTTGGCTTTGATTCTCAAGTTGAATATATATCAATCGATATGTCATACTCATCATCTTATTGATTTTATGCTCACTGAGATATACAATCTTATTTTCTCTTCGTTCTTATTAGGGGTTAAAGTTAGTTGTTATCTAGGTATATTACGAGTTCAAAAGTTATCAACGGTGTTTCTCTTACAGCCATCCAAGCAATTGTGCCTAATAGACCTTGACTAATGGTTTATTTTGCATATAGGGGGAGCAAAGATCACCTGGAATAATTCCATTAGCTGTAAAGGATGTATTCAGCATTATTCAGGAGGTGATAGGTTACTCTTTAGTTGTGTTTTGTAAACAAGATTTAGTACTCTTTCTTTAGCTAATTATGTTTCAGCTATCCAGACACCAGAACGGGAATTTCTTCTTCGTGTCTCATATCTTGAGATATACAATGAGGTAGGTTTAGACTCAGTAATTATTTGCATGACTTTTTTGTATTATTAATTTTTTTCCAAATTTCCATTGGACGTGGAGTCTTGTGGCATCTTTTATTTGAAGTTACCTGGAAGCTTAGTGAAATGCTACAGGTTTTAGTCCTCAAGTTCGTTCTTCTGTCAACATTCACAAGAAGCTAATTTTAGGACGAAATTTCTATTTTAGTTGTGCATGTAAACTCACAAAACTGCAAAAAGACAGTTTCTGACATTGAACCAGATTTCAAGTTCCATATAATTTCGTGTATAATCAATTGGTGCATGATTTAAAGGTCTTGTTAATTATTCTTGCAGGTCATTAATGACTTACTAGATCCAACAGGGCAGAATCTAAGAATACGAGAGGATTCTCAGGTAACTGGTGGTTTATGTGTGTGAGAAGATGAGATTGAATTCTGATGTTGGGCTCTGCGTCCCATTTCGTTTATCCAAGTTTCATTTGCATCATAAATTTCAGTAGTATTAGTGTTTTTACGATGATAGGGCACATATGTTGAAGGTATTAAAGATGAGGTTGTCTTATCCCCTGCTCATGCTCTATCTCTCATAGCATCTGGAGAAGGTATACTTTCATTATAATGTCCACAAAAATATTTTCTTCAGTAACTATATAGACTGTAGTATTATGATTTTGTATCAGTTGGTTGTTAACTTCTTCTTTGCTTCATAAAGTCGTACCTATTTTATTTCTGTTTTGTTTGGTCTTGTGATTACACTTTGCTTTCGCTGGAATTATTGCAGAACACAGGCATGTTGGCTCAAATAATGTCAATCTTTTTAGCAGTCGGAGCCACACAATGTTCACATTGGTAAATTCTATTGCTTATAAGTGTACCTTTATTGTCTCTGTAACAACTACAAATATGCCTTATACCCTTAATAATGGGCCTATACTATTGGGCGCCTTATTTTCTTCTTTGCTTAGAGTTTACTCTGTGTTTCAGACTATAGAAAGCAGTCCACATGGAAAGGGAGAGGACGGAGAAGATGTTACTCTCTCTCAACTGGTAACCACTAGACAGCTCTTACTGATTCCGCTATTGTATATGAAGTCATGTCACAATTCGTTGCTGAGAAGTGTATCCAGGTTCTGTCCTTATCTATCATAATGGTTCTCTAATATTTGATTTGGGGTCCGATGCAGCACCTTATTGATCTTGCTGGATCTGAAAGTTCTAAAACTGAAATAACTGGACAGCGGAGGAAAGAGGGCTCCTCCATCAATAAAAGTTTACTCACCCTCGGCACTGTAAGGAAGCTCTCTTTCGGTATAATGTTCGATCTTCTCTATATAGTCGTGACTAAAATCCTAATCTCCATCTTCAGGTTATATCTAAATTGACAGATACCAAAGCAGCTCATATACCCTACAGAGATTCCAAACTTACCCGTCTCTTGCAGTCAACACTTAGTGGTCATGGACGAGTATCAGTAAGTTCTCTATACCGTCCCTGTCTAAGTCAGTTTTTTGATGGGCCTGTCAAATAATTCTTTTGTTTGAGAAGTTTTTGAGGGCCATGCGTGTTTCTTTGGTTGACGAACTTTCATTTGCTGACATAACTTGTCTTGTAGAAATCAGGTTCAAGTAAAAGACTGCTGTGTCGATATTGGCTTTCTTACCCAAGTTATTTGTTTTTCCAGCTTATTTGCACTATCACACCTGCATCCAGCACAAGCGAAGAGACGCACAACACACTGAAATTTGCTCAGAGGTGCAAGCATGTTGAAATCAAAGCTTCACGAAATAAGGTGCATTTATGGTATTAATATCTCTGAAGTTCCTTACATTTGGTAGAGCTATCTTCGTGAAATTTTTAAACTGTTTTTATATAGATTATGGATGAAAAGTCGCTTATCAAAAAGTATCAAAAAGAAATATCGTGTTTACAAGATGAACTTACGCAATTGAAGCGCGGGGTTTCTGTGTCCACGTCTAACCAAGAAGATTTGGCAGATAGAAAACTTCAGGTTGGTATCTGCAGATAGTTCCTTAGGGCTTTTCTTGTCTCTGTAGCCCAGATATTATAAAACTTTTGACTGCAAAAATCCTAAGCTATGCCTATTACTAGCCAACTGAAAATCTTGAAGTGATTAATCTTTATTCAAATATAGACTTTTAGAATCTATTGGTTTACACTTAAAAAATGCAGTCTCCCAGATATAACGTGCCTTGCTTTCATTGTGCTATATCTCATTTTATAAAATAAAACCTGGTCAGGTTAATCTCCAGTCAAGGTTGGATGACGAGGAAGAAGCCAAAGCAGCTCTGATGGGAAGAATTCAGCGATTGACAAAATTAATCTTGGTTTCGACAAAAGGATCACTGCAAACAAAAGCTTCTGTACAACCTGACCATATATGGAGGCATACTTTTGGAGAGGATGAGGTATGTAAAATAATTCAAAGCTGTAAAAGATACTAGTATTTGTTTATCCTGCTTTTACATCCTGTGATAGTGATGTTTAACTTTACATCATGCTTTTCGCAGCTAGCTTACTTGCCCGATAGAAGACGAGAGAACATGGCTGAAGATGATTCTGGAAGCACAGTTTCTGAACATTTGACGGAGTTGAGAGATGGAACTAGTAGTCTGGACGAGATGAAAAAGGACCGGAAAAAGAACAAGACTCGTGGAATGCTTGGCTGGCTAAAACTGAAAGTAAGTTCTATACTTCCTCATTCCCTCTGCTGTACAAAATTTAGAGGTGGAATTAGTACGATGTGAACTGATATGGTAACGATTTTAGACTGCTCTGGCAGTGTGATTCATGTCCTGTTAAATGAAAGGCCAATAATATATGTGCTGCAGAAACCTGATGGTGTGGCTGGCACATCGCTGACTGATGGTAACCAGTGCTCTGTGAGTGGATCTGCTTTATCTTCCTCTAAGTGTGCACAAACAAAATCAACCAGAAGAGGAAATGCAGCAAATCACAAGTCTTTTTCAGAAAGAACTGTTGCAGGAGACCCTTCTACGGTGAGAGAATAATATTCCACAGTGTTCTTGTTGCTTAAATGATTCAGTCGAGAATATATCAAGTGGATAATTCTGTAGCTTTGTACTGACATTAACTAGCAAAATGACATCAAACAGATAGAAAATACCATTGTGGATCAAATGGATCTTCTTCACGAGCAGACAAAAATACTAGTTGAAGAAGTGGCGTTGCGTACCAGTTCATTGAAAAGGCTTTCTGAACAAGCTGCTCGCAACCCTGAAGATTTCCATATCAGAGTGGGTTTTCCGTGTGATCTTGCTTAACAATGCCCAAATAATTAGCAGTTAACATGGTTCTTTCTTGTTTGCATTGTCGACTGCAGGATCAAATACAGATACTGGAAGATGAAATAAGCCAAAAGAATAGTCAAATACGTGTTCTCGAGGAACAGATGATTGGAATTTTCACGATGAGTCATACCACAGGCTCTGTTGGAATATCCCAGGTAAAAAAAATAGATAATGAAGAAGACAACCTCGTTATACTGTCCAGTATTATCTGTTATATGAATCCAAATCAATAAACTTTTTGGTTAATTTTTATTGAACTGTTTTATACAGGTTCTATCAAAGCTCACTATGCAACTGAACGAGAAAATCTTTGAACATGAGGTAGGTACTCATCCTCCTTAATTACTCTTTTTTTTTTTTTGCTCATATGACTTTCATTAGATTCGTTGACAACATTTTCGTCATTTTAAAGTTAAAATCTGCAGACAATAAGATACTTGAGGAGCAGCTCCAGATTACAGTAAGTTAAAACTCCATAACTTGTTCTGTAATAGTGAGAATAATCAGTTTGAAGTTCACTGTTACTTTTTTTATATGTGCAGAAATCAGAAAACGCGAAGATGCAAGAGACAATCATCCTACTAAGACAACAAATAGATTTATTAGCCGAGAGACGATCACAACAAATGGTAGGAGACGAATCATCAGGGAAGAACAACACTCACAACAGAAATGGTGAAGAGTCAGAAATCTACTCAGGAGCAGGCACACCAACAAGCGTGATGAGCTTAAATAGAGTTTTTGCTCATGAAGAGACTAAAGAGATCAAAGACGAGATAACTCTCAACTCTCAGGTATCTTTCTCATACAAAGTTTCTTCCTCTACCCCACCATGCAAGCCATTGAGATTAACATGTACACCACTAGGCTTTGGATTTAGAGATTATGAAGAAGGAGAAGATGAGACTAATTGAGGAAAAAGATGAGCTTGGAAAACTTAATAAGAAACTCACTGAAGAAGTTTCTTATGCTAAAGAATTGGCGTCAGCTGCAGCAGTAGAACTCCAGAATTTGGCTGAAGAAGTTACCAGACTCTGCCACGAAAATGCGAAACTCAACAGCTGAAAAAGCTATTTCCCAGGGACTCCAGCTTCAAGATAATGATGCAATCATCATTATCATTAATCTATATTGCAAATCTAAGACTAGTTGAAATGTGATGACGATGCATCAAAGAGCGCAAAAGATTATGTAAATATTCTCAGAAATTTGTTTTCTTGTTTTGTTTTTTTGTGACTGCTATTTTGTATGTTTCTTAGGTCGAATCAACTGTGTTGCAACAAGTCCAATTGTTAGTTTTTCGGCTAAACTTTATTTAGATATCTGTAACTGACACAACCTAGCTAAGAGGGAGATCTTGTGCATATTTTCTTAGAAGATCGCATATAAAAATTTTGGGTATAAACTTTGAATTGTGTATGCACATAAACAAAGATATTTTCAAGGAAAAAGCTTTTTGAATAATAAAAAGGCATAGCAAAGCATTGGAATGATGTAGCTTGTGAAAAAGAGAGGGACAGAGTTAGGTTGAAATTCCAGTTATAATCCAAAACACAAGTTATATTATTTTCTCGCTAACCCCTGTTATTTTACATTATACCAATTAATCTAGAGTATTTTCACAAGCTAGATACTTTACTCCAGGTTGAAAATGTTTACAGTAAAAGATAAGATGTATAAGTATTTACTCACTTTCACCTAATAGAAGAAAAAAGTTATTTGTGTGTGTTTACTTAATGTGAACCCATAGGTGGGTATTGAAAATAAGAATTTTAATAGATCGAAGAATGTATTATGATCTGTTTGAAGACTTGGTCATAGTATTATATATTTCTCCAAGTCTATATATATATATATATATATATATCTTTGTAAGAAAAATAATAAACTGAGATTTGGTATTTAATTGTGGAGCATTCTATTGAATATGTAATTACTAATTTCCCATATTATTAACATTTAGAGAATACATAATATATATACAATCATCTATGCAAATAAGGCAGTAGTCGTTGACTCCTAATATACAAACAGAGGTAATATATACAAAACTATATCACACGATATCTAATATGTCCCTCAAGATGGAAGTCTTTCGGTGAGTTCTATCTTGACACATAGAGATTTATGTTTAGCTCGAGGTAACGGTTTCGTAAGAGCATCCGCAAGTTGATCTTCCGAGGTGACATGTGAAACACGCATTTGACCGCTTTGTAGATGATTGCGGACAAAATGATAATCCAAAGCAAGATGTTTCATGCGGGAGTGAAACACCGGATTCACAGCGAGATAAGTGGCTCCTATGTTGTCGCATTATAGTTGGAGTAGTGCCCGACTTGATCCTTAATTCGTCCATAAGGTTGGTAAGCCAACGAACCTCTGCGGAAGTGTCAGCAATGGCCCTGTATTCTTCTTCTGTGGATGACCGAGCAACGCCAGATTGTTTCTTCGAAGACCATGCAATGGGATGAGAGCCATAGTAAACGATATAGGCACCAGTGGAAGTGTAATCGTCTTTGTTTCCCACCCAATCAGCATCTGTGAAAGCATGTAAAGAAGAAGTATTAGTTTTCCTGAAGAATATGCCATGATGTTGTGTACCTGAAAAATAACGCATCAATCTTTTTACAACACTCCAATGCTCTTCGGTTGGAGTATGCATAAATTGTGATAGTTTGTTAATCGCAAAGGAGATATTCGGGCGAGTGAGAGAGAGATATATTGAAGACTCCCAACTAGATTGCGGTATGGTGTCGGGTCTTTTAGCGCATCACCAGAATGAAGAGAAAGACTTCGTGTACAGGGGTGGATCTACAGTACAAATGGATGTGGCACGTGCCCCATACTGTTTATTAATTTGTTTAGTGTATGATAGAGTAATTACCCTTTGGTTCAGTTGGCAAGTGGCATATTGTTTGATCAATAGGTTTACGGGTTCAAGTGCCACAGCCCACAACTGTTTCTTTTCTGTTTTTTTTTTTTAACTGTTATTGTTTCAATCTGTTTTTTTCTACAAATGTGTACAAATCTTCATTAGATATCTTTTCCAAATCAACTATTCCAATTTATATGTAAGAAATTTTTACTTTAAAGTTTGAGTTTTTTTATGTTTTAAACTATTGTTGTGTGATATTACTAAATCTATAAATTATATCTAAATTTTAAAACTGTTATTATATATTGTACCATGAATCTCTATACTAGAATTAATTTAATTAAGTATGTGAGTATGTTTAAAATATATTTTCATACAAATAAATGTAAAATATTAAATTAGGCAATAAATTATATTTATCAATATAGTTTTGGTAATATTAACTAATATTATGAAATTTTAAAATAAATGTAATATTAAATAATTTTTAATTTGTGCCCCATATAAATTGTCATTCTAAATCTGCCACTGTTCGTGTAGTATCCATAGGAGTGGAGACCGTTTTGCAAAGTGTCATGTTGAACTTTGTCAAAAGATCTGCAATATACTGCCGTTGAGTTAGTAAGAGACCTGTAGAATAATAAGAAGCCTCAATACCTAAGAAATAGGATAAAGATCCTAAGTCTTTGATAGAGAACCGAGACTTCAGTGAATTTGTAAAGTGAAACACGACCTTATGATTATTCCTTGTGAGAACAATGTCATCCACATAAACTAACATATAAATTAAAGAACCATTAACATTATAAATGAAGAGACTAGAGTCGGCTAATGAACCTGGAGTAAAGGCGTTTGATATTGTGGCCGTATGGGACATGTGATTTGAGTATTAGCCAATGAACCTGCAGTAGAAGAATGATCTACACTTGTCGAGACTAAAAGGTTAGAATTAGCAAAGGGGAAAACATACTCACGAAACATAACATGTCTAGAAGTATATATGTGATTTGTAGTTCGATCTAAGCAAAAATATGCACTTTGAGATGTTGAATATCTTAAGAAGACACAAGGTGTAGAACGCATATCTAGTTTATTAGATGCATACGGTCTTAACCAAGGGAAACAAAGACAACCGAAAATCCGTAATTTTGAAAAATTTGATGTTTGTTGAAAAAGAATTTGAAATGGTGAAATATTCGAAAGATTAGGGGTGGACATTCGATTAATGAGATACACAGCCGTAGCAAATGCATAAGTCCATATATACTTTGGCATAGAAGCATGAGAAAGTAAAGCAAGTCCGGTTTCAACAATATGTCTATGCCGACGCTCCGCGATACCATTGTGTTCAGGTGTATGTGGTGGTGTAGTTATGTGAAAAATGTCGTGTTTAGATAAAAACTGTTTAAGAGCAATAAACTCACCACCATTATGAGAGTAAAACGTTTTGATTTTTGTTTGAAATCGAATTTCAATTAAAAAATAAAATTTTCGAAAAACATCAAGAACTTGAGATTTTTGTTTTAACGGATAAAACCAAATATACCTGGTAAAGTGATCATCAAAAATCACATAATATTTAAAACCATCAATAGAGACTATGGGAGAGGTCCAAACATCAGAGAAAATAATATCAAATGGTAAAGTAGAAGAAATAGATGATTGAGCAAAAGGAAGTTTATGAATTTTAGTCCTAGAACAATCAAAACATGGAGAGATTAACAAAGCAGAAGACGAAAAAGGTAAACTAATTGTGAAATCATAGTTTTTAAAATCGAAAAGGACGGATGACCAAGCCGAGAATGCCAATCCGTTAGAGATGTTTTAGTTGCAAATGCATATGCTAAGGAAGGTGGTGCACAGGATCTTGACTTAGGCCACTCGTAAACACCCTTATTGGGTATTCCTTGAAGACGAAGTGCCCCCGTAGTCAGATCGTGTACCTGAAAATATGTCGGAGAAAACGTAACCGAAACATTGTTAGTTGTGCATAACTGAAAAACCGAGATTAAATTCTTATCTAACGACGGAACACACAACACATCATTAACAATTAACGGAGTAGTAAAAGAGGGTAAAGACATAGAACCAATTTTAGTGATTTGAAGACCGGAACCATCACCTAGAAGAACTTCTTCGCCGCCATTATAAGGTGAATGAAGGGAGAGATGGATATGTCGGAGGTCATATGATGAGATGCGCCGCTGTCGAGAAGCCAAGTGGAAGAGTCTCCATTCGCAACTGCCAAGTTAGCGCGCGGCTGCCACAGAGACTGAGTTGGAGGCCAATACGCATTGGGTTGAGGTGACGCCCTGAATAGCGGTGTTTGAGATGACTGTAGAGGACGCCAAGTCTGATTTGAAGAGGATCCTCGGACAAGTTGAAATTCAGGACAATACTTAGCCACATGACCCTGAATTCCACATGCTTAGCAACGATCCAAGTAAGGTCTAGGAGATCGCTGGTGCTGGTGAAGTTGAGAAGATTATGAACGATTATGTTGTTGATTGAAGCGCTGATGTTGGTTGCGCCCATTTGATCTTCCATTGCCTCGAATGATCTTGTCTCGGTGTTGTTAACTGTAATAGGGCCTGTTACAACAGATCTAGAATCTGCACACACAATCATAGCTTCTCGGTTAATAAGTTTATCATGTAATTCAGCAAAGGTAATCGACTTGTCTCGCGCATTGATCGAGTCAATCTATGGTTTATATTCTTCGGGTAGACCCGCGAGAATCTGTTCAATGAAGTCTTCGTGATCTAATGGACTGCCTAGCAAAGCCAATTCATCGGATTTGCTCTTAATAAATCGCAGGTAGTCAACCATGGACTTAGAGCCTTTTTGACAAGTACGTATGAGATTATGTAATTGTTTGAGATGCCCACGAGACGGAGTTCCAAAGGTAGCAACAAGTAAACTCCAAACATCTGCAGAGGTAACCGCACTAGAGACCACCGGTTGAACCGCAACACTGATAGTCCCAATAAGAGCAGAGTAAAGCAGCCTGTCTTGGCACTGCCAGGCTACAAAATTGGGATTCTCAGTCACTTGACCACCAACAGTGAGTGTTGCAGAAGGAATTGAAGCATTGAGATTAAGAAAAATATGAAGAGCATGACCCTCAAGAGAAGCACGAACTTTTCGAGCCCACATCAAATACGTAGTGTCCGTGAGTTTTGTGATATGAGACAAATTAACAGAGAGCAGCGTGCTCTGTGGATTTTGAACGTTGAACATTGTGGTGGATGCAGCAGTGGGGGGGGGGGAATGTCAGTCATGGTGAGAAGAGACAGAGAGAGTAAAAGACAGAGAGATTAAAGACAGTAAGATAGAAGAGAGTAGTAAACAGAGAGATGAAACAGAGAGGAGATAAAGACGTAAGATAAGACGAAGAAGAAGAAACAAAGTGAGCGGCTGGAAAAAAAAAAATTCTTAGGATTCAGGATTTGGCTCTGATACCATATTGGATATGTAATTTCTCATATTATTAACAATTAGAGAGTACATAATATATATATACAATCATCTATGCAAATAAGGCGGCTACTGCTAATATACAAACAAAGGTAATATATACAAAACTATATCACACTATATCTAATACATTCGAGATTCAAGATTAAAGATTCCTCTACAGTAGAGGTTAACCGTCAACATTTGGGAATTTTAAGGAAGGATATTGTATTCAACGTCATGGAAGTGATTGGTTATATTAAGGGTTGACATCACTACACCCCCTAAACTTTATACATCCAAATTATTTCCCCCCAAACTTGTTTCCTCTTTAATATACAATCCAAACTTACACTCCTCTTTACAAAACCCCCTGAACTTTTCGACCTCATCAATTTTCCACCTATGCGATTAATTAGGCCAATTTGCGATTAGAAAACTTAAAATCGCGATTACAAATTTACGTTTAATGGGTTAATTAAACCGAAACAAAACCAAACAAATTAAACCAAAATCACTTACTCTAACCGATCAAGCAAAAAAAAAAGGGATGTTTCAGTGATTTTCAAAACTCGATTTCTGGGACAAAGTTAGGATTCTGAGAAAGTGAGGTATCGATTCTGATGATGGTAATGGAGCTTGTAACGAATACATCTATAGCACTAATAAATAAATATGTTTTGTGGAATTTCGTATATCTTTTCATGTTCAAAGAAAAAAAGGTATATCTGTTCAAACCAAGACAAAAACATGTTGAACATTTAGTTACATAAGTGGATCATCTTCAAATTTCAAATTCATTAAATATACAACTAGTAACCAAATAACTTTTGTCATCTTTCCTTCATCTCTCTTTACAAATTCACCAACAGAATCTGAATTGTGAAAGAAATTTTTGTCCAAAGTAGTAGATGTGATGAGTGAAATAAGAAGAAATGAAGAATGTTCAGTCGTAGAGGCTAGGGATGTCAGTTGGCTGCCCATATCCAAATGGGCTTGTCCATATGGACAACTCAGTTTTATGGGCAATATTTGGACAACCCATTTGGACAATGAGCCAAATAATGTTCACACCCAAAAATAACTGTATGTCCATATGGACATTTGGGCTGTCCATGGTCAAAAATTTTGTTTGCTTTTTTTTGTTTTTAATATATACTTTTTTCCTCTTGTTTTTAATATTATTTATTAATATTTTTAATAATTTGTTTTTTTAATATTTAGATTCTTATACTATTATAAGCAGTATATGTGAATCTTTTGTGAGAAAAGTTGCTATCAAATATAATGAAATATAGTGATTTATATATGTGTATTCATATACTATTATGTGAGTTAATTTATGTAGACTTTACATCAAATATAATGAAATTGTGATGCACATGCAGGACGAAAATCTATAGCAAGAAGAGGTATTGGAGGTATAAAAGAGACGCAAGAAATGATTGATTTTGCAGCAAAACATAACATAAAAGCAGAGATTGAGATTATATCAATGGAGAATGTGAATATTGCTATTGAATGTTCTTATACTATTATAAGCAGTATATGTGATTCTTATACTATTATAAGCAATATATATAATGCTATACATAACCAGAACGTAGCCAACAATGACATTGACGCGAAGTCGCGAATGAGTTTTTTTCCCAATTAGACTAAAAATTTTAATCCTAGAATTAAGAGTTTTTGGGCGGCCCATTGTCCAAACGGTCAAGCCCAATTTTGACCGCGGGTTATTTGGTCATAGCCCATTTCTGACCGCTTTTAATTTGGTCATGACCAAGATGATCCCACTATAATTGGACTAGGCTAACCCATGGACAACCCGCCCAATTGACACCCCTAGTAGAGGCCCTCTTCTTCCCATACTTCAATANGTCGTAGAGGCCCTCTTCTTCCCATACTTCAATTAGAAACTGCACCATTTCCTGATATGATCATTTCAAAAAAAAAAAAAACAGAATCAATGAGCATCAGAAACTCGATTAGCATTTGAATCCGTTCATGAAGCTGAACTAAACGCGAGTGGTATAGACCGAGGAAACCGCTTGTTGCTCCCAAGTAGACTCTCATAAGTCACATTCTCGCTGCAAACAATCACATAGTTTCTAAAATCCATATATTAGAACAGAGAGGAGAGTCATAGGATCCTTACTTTATAATCGGTTCTTGAATAAAGCTCCACCACCATCAGAATATAACCTCCTTCTTCAGCGACCACTATCGATCTCTCTTCATCATTTTCTATCATCTTCGAATGAATTCAAAACTTCAATTTCTCCAGAAATCGACTCCAAAAACTCTAACTTTATTCCATAAATCTGGGTTTTGAAAATCACAAAAACATTCTTTTTTTTTCCTCGATCGGTTTAGAGTAAGTGATTTTGGTTTAATTTGTTTGGTTTTGTTACGGTTTAGTTAACCCATTAAACACAAATTTTTAATCGCGATTTTAAGTTTTGTAATCGCAAATTGGTCTAATTAATCGCATAGGTGGAAAATTGATGAGGTCAAAAAGTTCAGAGGATTTTGTAAAGAAGAGTGTAAGTTTGGGTTGTAGATTAAAGAGGAAACAAATTTGGGGGAAAATAATTTGGATGTATAAAGTTTAGGGGGTATAGTGATTTTAACCCTTATATTAATTTTCAAATCAAACTTTTTCTACAAACACTGCCAAAAAAATATGTCGACAAAAGTATTTTCTTTGTTAAGCAATTCATATTGTCATTGGACTCTATTGGGTATTTTTCAAATACCTCGTAAACTTTGAAAACAAATAACACAAGTAAGCAAAACCACGAAATTAATGACTTAATTAGTATTTGATGAAAAAATGAAACAATGACTTTCCAAAACAACAAGACAGGAAAGTAGTTTATCCAACTCGTACTAACCACAAAACCTACGGTTGGTTGCACAAGGATTTTATGCTTATCAATTATATAAATAAAAGATTAAAGCTTGATATAAAAATGAAATCGAATTTTGATCGCATGGATTCCACAAAACAATATAAATCATCTACGACAAAGTTAATCTAAACTTGTGAATGTCGATCTGGTTACTATCTAGAAAATGTAGACACACATGCATGGTGTTGACAACATGGAGATTTTATTAACCAAGTGGACATAGTCTATTGGTTATCATATTTGAGGAAAAGTCGGTATATTGGTTTAAGTCAGAGATTGATTTTTCTTAGGTGCGAAATTACGAAATTATTTTTCTTTGACCAATCGAAGATGATATCATGCATTAGATCTATTAAAAGTTTCGATAAATGAGTTATTCGGATGTATCATAAACTATACTATAGAGAGAGGTTAACGACCTTGGCCAACACTTCTTAATTTATAAAAAATAATAGTAATAAAATAAGAGTGTAGTTTAAGCTTATTTTAATCTTTATGGACAAAGTGATATAATAAATTTCCGTTGAAGAAAATGAAAAACAAAAGTCAAAGATGGAACTAAAAAGAGAGGTCGGGATAAGTTCGACGCCATCAAATGATGACGCATCATGTTGAAACTAATGGTGAGCCCAATCTAAGCGTTAAGACTCATTTCAATTTCTTCCTATTTAGGGTCTTAAGTGATGTCATGTTCAGACCCCTTTTAGAAAATTGACACAACAACAACAATAACCAAAAAAACAAGTTGCCACCCTTTTTTATGGCATGATATTACTTTTTGATTTTTGTAAAAGACAAATACAAAGAGCCAATAAAATACAAAAGTGATTGTGTCATCAAAAGTAATTAGTATACTATTAGACTAAATAAAAAATTGGTTTAGTATTCAGATTGTAATCCGGTATGATATAAACTGGTTCTGGTTATTTTTCTTATTGATTTCATATAAATGTATGATTGCAAATACATTGATCATTAATGAGAATAACAAATTCTTTCCTAATTTTCTCTCTTCAATTCTGTTACAACTAACATGGTATCAGAGCAATAAGGATCAAATTCTCATGCGATCTTCGTTTTCCGCCTCCGATCTTCATCGATTTTGAGTTTTCTGTTCTTCACTCTCTCTTTTGAGCTCCGATTCTGCTCAATGGTGGTTACGAATGTTCGACGATATGTGCGAAGGACAACAAAGTCTTCAACAGCTCGGAAAGAAGACGTACTCGACACCGATTCTTCAGAAATCTCACCGGATAGTATCCATTCTCCTTTCCATTTGACTAACGGCGATAATCCAGGTCTCTCGATAATCCCTGAATCTTTAGATGGTACGAATTACGACAATTGGAGAATAGCGATGACCATAACTTTAGATGCTAAGAATAAGATGGCATTTATCGATGGAACTCTTAATCGTCCAAGTGAATTGGACCATATGTTCAGGATTTGGTTGAGATGTAACTCTATGGTTAAGTCGTGGTTATTAAAAGCTATTTCTAGTCAGATATATAAGAGTATTCTTCGTTTTGATGATGCTTCATAGATTTGGAATGATTTGCAAGCTAGATTCTATATCACAAATGTACCGAGGTCATATCAGTTATCTCAGCAGATTTGGTCTCTTCAATAAGGTACAATGGATCTTGCTACTTACTATACAAGTTTGAAGACTATAGGATGAATTAGATGGTGCAAGTTGTACCAAGACTTGTCATAAATGTGATTGTTGTAAGTCCATGGATGCAAAAGCTGAGCATGCGAAGATTATAAAGTTTTTTGCAGGATTGAATGAATCTTATGCTATTGTCAGAAGCCAAATCATTATGAAGAAGCATGTTTCAGAATTGTCAGAAATTTACAACTTACTAGATCATGACCACAATCAAAGAAGCATTGTCATAGTTCAAAATGCAACTGCCTTTCATGTCACTGCAGCATCACCAACAGAGTCATCTAGATCCATCAATGCAGTTAAAACACCTACCATTCCCAATCAAAAGAGTAAGGTGATTTGTTCTCACTGTGGTTATACAGGTCACTCTGTGGATAAATGCTACAAGGTATATGGTTATCCAGTTGGTTTTAAACATAAAACTAAGCCTCAGCCTGGACAACCAAAAGCAGTTGCAGCTCAAGTAACTCTTTCTCCATCAGTTGGTGCTCCTGCATCTTCAATGAATAGTTTAGTTAACACTCTTTCTAAAGATCAAATTCAGGGTGTTCTCAACTATTTTAATACACTTCAACTGCCTCAAGATCAATTGCCCTATACTTCTGGCACTTCCAAGAGTTATGCATCTATTACTGCTCTTCCGGATATGACTTTTTCTTATTCTACATTATGCTTTATTGGTGTGCTGAGAAGTACAGGGAATGAGTTATCATCTCAATCTTGGATAGTAGATAGTGGAGCTACTCACCATGTGTGTCATGATAGAAGCCTTTTTGAAAGGTTAACAACTGCTATGGACAGATCTATTACTTTGCCTACTAGTATAGGTATTACTATTGTTGGAATTGGGACAGTGAGACTTCATGCAACTGTTGTGATCCACAATGTGATTTTTATTCCTGATTTCAGGATGAATCTACTGGCTATAAGCCAGTTAACCAAAGATTTAGAATGCAGAGTCATATTTGATTTTGGTTCTTGTATGATACAGGGTCGTACCAAGGGAGTGATGATTGGACATGCTGATCAAGTAGCGAGTCTATATCTCTTGGATGTTTCTTCTCTCTCCTTCTACTTTACCAGATGCAGTTAGTATGAATGTAGTAGTTGATTCTGTACTTTGGCATAATAGGTTAGTCATCCTTCTATGGACAAAGTTGATACTTTAGCAGATGTACTTGGTTTTAAACAAAGGAATAAAAGAGCTTTTCATTGTAGTATTTGTCCTCTTGCAAAACAGAAACACTTATCCTTTGTTTTCAAGAACAATATGTGTGAGAAGCCTTTTGATCTTATACATATTAATATTTGGGGTCCGTGTTCTGTTCCCACAGCTGAAGGCTACAAATACTTCCTCACTATAGTAGATGATCATACCAGAACTACATGGATCTACCTGTTGAGGAATAATGCTGAAGTTCTTACAGTTTTCTCTAATTTCTTGAAACTGGTAGAAACACAGTACAAAGTTGCAGTCAAAGTTGTAAGATCTGATAACGCCCCAGAGTTAAAGTTTGTGGATTTATATAAGAGAAAAGGAATTGTTGCATTTTACTCTTGTCCAGAGAATCCAGAACATAATTTAGTAGTAGAACGAAAACATCAACATATCTTGAATGTTGCAAGATCCTTAATGTTTCAATCTCATACACCTTTGGAGTATTGGGGAGGATGTGTTTTAACTGTTGTTTTCCTCATCAACTGTTTGCCAACTCCTCTACTTCATCATGTTTCTCTTTTTGAAGCATTAACTGGAAAGAAACTAGATTATGGGAACTTGAAGGTCTTTGGTTGTTTGGCTTACTGTTCTACTTCTTCAAAGAATAGACACAAATTCAGCCAAGATCCAAAACCTATGTTTTCTTGGGTTATCGAGCAGGGTATAAAGGATACAAATTTCTGGATTTGGAGTCTAATCGGTTTTATATATCCAGAAATGTTGTTTTCCATGAAACAATCTTCCCATTTTCAACATAACAGACTGATCAGGGTAGTATGTATGATGCTTTCTTCAAGGCAAATACTTCTACTTCCCAACATGTGGTTCAAGATACTACTGGTATTTCTCCACCTGCAACTACATCAAAGAGACAGATCAAATCTCCAGCTTATCTTCAAGATTATTTCTGGAATCTCACAAAGTCTGCTACTCCATACTCTATGAGTTCTTATATGATTTATGATCATCTTTCTGATGGTTATAGAGATTACATTTATGCTTTAACTCTTCATCGAGAGCCTAAATCTTTTCATCAGGCTAAACAATTTGATGAATGGTTATAGGCTATGAATGAGAAATTTCTTCCATTGGAGAGTACTCATACATGGGATATATGCTCTTTACCTCCTCACAAACGTGCCATTGGGTGTAAATGGGTTTATAAACTCAAGTCACATGCAGATGGAAGCCTAGAGAGATATAAAGCTTGTCTCGCGGCTAAAGGTTATATGCAGCAAGAAGGGATTGATTTTGTAGAAACTTTTTCTCCTGTTGCAAAAATGGCCATATTGAAGACTTTATTGGCTGTTGCAGCTGCTAAGAATTGGAGTCTCAGTTTTCTTAATGGAGAGTTAGATGAAGAAATTTATATGAAGTTGCCACAGGGATATACACCAAAAGAGGGGGAAATGTTACCTCCTAATGTTGAATGTAAGCTGAAGAAAAACTTATATGGTTTAAAACAAGCGTCCAGGCAGTGGTTTTTAAAGTTCAGTGCTGTTTTGGTGAATCTTGGTTTTCGAAAATCACAGACAGCCCATACATTGTTTGTGAGAAATGAAGATGGTCAGTTTGTGGTTGTACTTGTGTATGTAGATGACATCATTGTTGCAAGTAATTCTGATTTGGCAGTTACTAATGTGGTGTCTGGTTTGAAAATGGCTTTCAAGCTACAAGATTTAGGTGCTTAGGGTTGGAGATAGCAAGATCCAGTAAAGGCATCTCAATCTGTCAAAGAAAATATGTTTTAGAGTTGTTAGAAGAATCATGCTTACTGGCTTGAAAACCTTCCACTATTCCTATGGAACCATGGTCTAAAATTTCTCAAGATTTGGATGAGCCTCTCATTGAAGATCCTAGTCTCTACAGAAGGCTTGTAATCTTACTATAACTCGTCCTGATATTACATATGTTGTGAATAAGATGTGTCAATTTTCTTCTTCTCCTAAAGCTTCACATCTCAAAGCTGCTTATAAGGTTTTGCATTATCTTAAGGGAACCATTGGTTTGGGATTGTTTTACTCTCCTGTCTCAGATTTGAAGCTGCAGGCATTCACTGATGCAGATTAGGCCTCTTGTATTGACACTAGGAGATCTACTTTTGGATATTGTATGTTTCTTGGTTCTGCTCTTATATCTTGGAAGTCGAAGAAACAAGACACAATTTCTCATTCTTCAGCAGAATCAAAATATAGAGCTATGGCCTTTGCAGTAAAAGAGGTGGTCTGGTTGGTAAATTTGCTCATAGAGTTGCATGTGTACCAATCTAGTCATGTTGCTTTCTTTTGTGATTCTTTGGAAGCCATTCACATTGCTAATAATCATGTATTCCATGAGAGGACTAAGCATGTTGATTTGGATTGTCATCAAGTGAGAGATCGCATCACCAGTGGTTTGATTAAGATACTACATATTCGGACTGGTTCTCAGATTGCCAATGTGTTTACTAAGCCTTTATTTCCTAATCAATTCTGCTCTCTTATAGGCAAGATGTCCTTACATTCAAAGTATATGCCATCTTGAGGGGGAATATTAGACTAAATTAGAAATTGGTTTAGTATTCTGATTGTAATCTGGTATGATATAAACCGGTTCTAGTTATTTTTCTTATTGATTTCATATAAATGTATGATTTCAAATACATTGATCATTAATGAGAATAACATATTCTTTCTAAATTTTCTCTCTTCATTTCTGTTACAACTAACATATACCAACAAAATTAGGTATTAAAACTACTTAGTTAAAGTAAGAAAAAAAATTATGGAGTTAACAACCTATGTGGTAAAGAAAGCGGCAGCTTAAAAACACACTACAAACAGTGGATGACGAGAACCACCAAATAAGATAGAATTGAAAAGAGAGACCAGAAGATCTAGGCAACTTAGAGACAACAAAAAATAAAGGAGTTTTGAACCAAACCAGGCTAAGACCATGCAACTTTCAGCTAATATCACATGCAAGACTAGAAAAATCTATGCCAAAAAGAGTCGTTGAAAGTCAAAATACCAAACCACTACAGCAGAAAAGAAACGATCAAGAACAACAAATCTAACAAGCTTACTAAACGTAGAAGATACTAAAATAACCTCTCTCTTCTCTCTCTCTTCTTTCTCTCTCGAGCCCTTCTTCTGATTATGACCTCGTGCGCCGCGTCTTTCTTTTAGTCGTGCTTCATTTCGGTTACAACACCGTCTGTGGTGTAAGGTGCATCTAAGCCTCTCTCCGGTTGAGTTGTGGTGTGAAACCGGCAAGGTAAGACGGTACGGAAGCTCTATAACTAGATCCGGTTTTCGCCGGCGGTGGATCGATCTGTTTGAAGACTGCAGATCTCGGTCTTCCTCTTGGAGTTGGCTAGATCTGGTTTTGAAGATCCGTCTTTTCCGCGTCCGGTGGGTAAGTACCGCATCTCATCCTAGTCTTTTCCTCAGCTTGAAGTTTGTGGCAACTGTAGATGGCGGGTCGAAGGCTGTTCGACTCTTCGTCGATTAGAGCTTTCTGGGTCGATTGAAGATCTTAGGTGCGGCAAGGTGGTTGGTCAACACAGCAGAAACAAACCTTCACTTAGTGGGCGCCATGCCGGATTTAGGCCGATAGCTTGGTCTGGAGTTCCGGTACACCGGGAGGACCCTGTTCAGTGGTGCATCTCCGGTTTCGGGACTGACAGGAGGATGAAATCAGAAACTTCATAATCTTGCTCCTCTCCCGGAGATTCGAGCTAACTGGAGCCTTGTTTCCAGCGGTGGAAAGATGCTTCGATATGAGCACTCCCATCTCCAGCGTCAGTGATTCATAGTTTGTAGGATCTCTGTTTTCATGTTTGTGTAATCTTCACTTTGCCAATTTTGCCAAGCACATGGCGGTTGCTATTGTAATTGTGCCCTATTCTTAGGGTTTTGGCATTTTTGTAAATAAATATTTTATTTTTTTAAAAAAACAAAAAAACAAAAAAAACAAATAAATAGAAGATACTAAAATGAGTATGAGACCAACACTAACAAATTTGAAGACATGACAAACAAACGTACAATAATCTTAAACGGGTGAGAAGCTGGGCAGAAAAACTAGAACCAAGCCCCAAATAGCTTCACAAAAAAAAATAGACGAACTTTCAAAAAGAATACCAACACCCAAACCAAAGCAAGTTCGGACACATACTAACTTTCACTCCAACTAGAGAACCAACCAAGGACCATAACCATGGCCGGCCCTGATGGAAAGCTGGAGAAGCAAGGGCTTCAGGTGCATAATCTATATAAATTTTGGGGCATCAAAAATCAGGTATCATATGTAGCACAGTTGGTGAAGCGTGCCTCTATGAAGATTCTTTGGGACAGGGTCGATCTCCAACTCATGTCACTATATAGTTAAAAAACATTATTTTGTCCTCAGTTTTAAGCATCAAATACCTTAGGACCGGCACTGACTATAACCTAGAAAAACCTAGAAGGCACCGATGGATGAGACCTGAAAACCACCGGCTCCAGAAAAACATACACCGCCGCCGAATAAATATTGCTCCTCAAAATTTTGATTGATCAAGAATGCAAAAGCAAAAAATCTCTAGTAAACTGCCCCAACATAAACCAAAAAGATCATAACAAGACAAAGACGAAGCAAAGATGGCTCGGAGGTAGTGCGGGCCAAAATCAACGTTAATTTCTACAAATTTTTTGAGCAGCTATCTCAAAATAAAAGTAAAAGAGAAAAGAACAAATAGGATTCTATTTTATACTCTCTATTCATAACCCTCTGAGATGGTATAATTGATATTACTTTCGAGGTTAATCACAAAAATATGTATAACCTACTACCACTAATGAAATCGAAAACTATGTTCCTAGGAAAAAGAGCACTTAAATCCCCAACTATTAAAAGATTGCAGATTAATTCCTCAAATTTTCATTTAAAATGATAATTCCCCAACAATAAGTTGACTTGATAAATTAGTGATTGAATTTAGTCAACATTAAAAGTATTTAACATGAAACATAAAAAACGTTAAGTGAATTTAGTAAAAAGTTAAAAGAAAAAGTTTTTGTAAGCTAGTAAAAAAAAAGCCCCAACCGGCGAGTGAAGCTTTACAACTGTAGTTCCCTATGGCATTGAATCCAAGAAAATATGAAGATTTGAAGAATGGAGAAGCTCCGGAATGTGAAGCTTTCTTCATTATTTCCCATTCTCCCTTTATTTTTAATCCAAAATGAATTATTGATCTTTTACACTTCCTTCTTTTTTCTTCTGTAAAATAGATTCATCACATTCGTTTGCTATATTGTTTTGATTAATATTATCTCCAGATGATGTAGAAAGTTAAGGAATCTTTAAGAAGTTTCCATGGCAAAACTAGTGACAATTGTGTTGTTTTTATCTTTGTGTTTTGTGGGTTGCTCCAAAGGAATGTGCTTCTACTTATTCTTCATGTCATTGTTACAAATACCAAGCTCTGTAATTGTTAGAGCAAAGTGTTCGTTCATAAGTTTTGTAAACTTAGATTCTCTTATATCTCTTTCAAACTTCTCTATATGTTCATAGAAAAAAACAAAGAAATCACAAAAATATTTCGAATAACACTTAACAACTAGTTTCAAATGAGAGAATTTTCCATAGCTCGAAGCACAATGGAGAAAGTTCTTGCATCATAGTGATTGTTCTTCATATCAGAAACAAGCTGAGTAAAAGAATTTGGATGCTTTAAACCATATGAAATTTCTTGATTGCTTACTTCCTTTAAAATTTTGTAAAAGTCTCCAACTAATCTCTACTGCAACAAAAGACATGTGAGAGAAAAATGATATGAATAAACATAAATGATACAAATAGTCTAAATTTTTATAATATGAAATTAACCCTTCACTCACCTTTGATTCATCTACCCTACCAAGAAAATGTGGTCCTTACCGCCTTCCTAAATAATCTGAATCAAAGGACACAAAGACAAGAAACTCTCATGAACATAAGTAAGAGAGTAAGAGCTCAATCCGAACCAAAGCAACATTCTCTTCCAATATGTTTGTGTTTGGATGCAACTCTTTTAGTTTTAAAACTTTAATTGAGAGAGACACGACACAGAGTAGTGTCTTGGATTAATAAATTGTCTCAAAGTTTAACATTTGTGATGACGATGTAATTGTCTTGATTTGATAAACTAAAGAAGTTTGAAACTCTATCAATTGCCTTCTTGTGTTTTTTTCTTCTGGATTTGGTGTCTCAAATATGATGGAACGTGCATCTTCTTCTTCATGTGTCGAGTAGGGAAAAATTAGGGTTCTAGATGGTGAAGCTTTAGTATGTTTACAGTAATTTCTTCTTTTCATTTTTGTAATAAAGTCACTTAACGTTTTTTAGGCCTCCCGTTAAACATTATAAACGTTGAGTAAATGTAATCATCAATTTATCAATTAAACTCATTGTTGAGGAATTATTTTGTTAAATGAAAAGTTGAGGAAATAATCTGCAGTTTTCTCATAGTTGAAGATTTAAATGTGCGTTTTCCCCTCTGTTCCTATATATATATTGTTTTCTTAAATAGACAATTTTCTATGATTTTAAATCAATAGTATTTTAATAATTTCACAAATTCTCAATTAATGTGTCTTAAAATTGGTTGGAATATTAGTAAATCGTCTATTTAAAAATAATTTTGTTCCTCTAAAATCTCCTATATTCAGGAACAAGTTAGAAGGTGATTAATAAAGGGTAATTGTAATAGATATACATTATATAGTCTAATATTAA
>OVAV01000010.1:0-37282 GCA_900406375.1 Iberis amara | reverse complement strand
ATTTTATTCAACTTTCTAGACCTTTTTTATAAAGATATAATTTTATAATCAAACNTTAATAAACGTTAAAAAACATGCATAATCGGTTATTTTATGTTATATTTTCTATTTTTTTACTATTTTATTCAACTTTCTAGACCTTTTTTATAAAGATATAATTTTATAATCAAACAATATACTATTTTTAAATTTTAATACACATATTAGTCAAATTTATATAATATATTACGAGTTAGGGTATTGAACGAGTATTGATTTTAACTTCCCGACCCGACCCTTACCCGAACCGTACCCATTATTACCCGACCCGTAATTTTACGGGTATGCTTTGGGTATTGATTTCCCATACCCGAACTACCCGTACCCGCAATTACCTGACCCGTTACCCAAAATGGACACCCCTATTATTTTCTTTAACTTAAAACTCGGGATCATTATAAACAATCCAAGTTAATGAAAAAAACAAACAATTATACTATAACAACAAAACAATTTTGAGAATAACAAAACAAACAAAAAAAACTTTAAAAGTTCCCCGCGCGTAGCGCGGGGCAAAACTCTAGTTTATGTAATTGTAAAGTAATCAACGTAATAACTAAAGATAAGGATATACAATTTTTACTAGATATAATAGATAAAATTGATGATCCATAAATTAAAAGAATACTTACTAAAGTTAAAAGACATACATCAAGAAAACCAATGCAAACAAATGCAAGATTATCATCAAACTCAAAATTTATTTAAACAAGTAACTACAAAAGAATTACAAAATAAAGTTCAATAATTAAAAGCACAGAATTACAAACAAATTGCAAGATTATCATTGATAGAATAAAAAATACAACTCAACCTTCATCAAATAAGAAAAAATTAGAAAGTAATGATGAAGAAGAATCTCAAAATAATGAAGAATATATTCAAATAATTAATAAAAATAATTATCAAAAACGATATACCAATATTTCTTTACACATTAATCACGATTACAAAATAAAGTTTATTGAATTAATGGATACTGGAGCAGATTATAATCATATACGACTTGGCGTAATACCAACAAAATACTATGAAAAATTACAGAGCGCATAAGCGGGGCAAATGGTAGTAACTTAAAAGTACAATATTAATTATCATGTGCAAAAATATGTAATCAAGACTATTGTTTTAAAAATCAATTTTTCCTAGTCAAGAATTTACCACAAGAAGAAGTATTATGAGGAACTTCATTTTTCTACACAAATTTATCCATTTAAATTAACTGAAAGAGGGGTAATTACTAAAGTATTAGGAAAATATTTGCAATTTTTCATTTTTATCACCAATGAAATTTTAAACCTAATAAAACTATAAAATCTAATAAAGGGAGAAAAAACCACATTCAATATCTACAAGATGATATAACACATGAAAAATAGAATAGCAGTTGAAAGTACCATACATTATAAATAAAATAAAATCAATCGAAAACGATTTGCTAAACCAAGTATGCTCTAATTTACCAAGTGCTTTCTAGGAAAGAAAACAACATATGATAGAACTCCCATATATAAAAAAATTTAGTGAGAAAAATATAACACTAAAGCATGACCTATACAAATTAATACAAAAATATTAGAACATTGTAAACAAGAAATAAAAGATTTACTAGAAAATATATTAATCAGGCCATCTAAGTCCCTATGGAGTTGTTCAGTCTTCTATGTAAATAATCAAGCTGAAAAGAAATGTGGAGTACCACGATTTGTAATCAACTATAAGCCATTAAATGATGTATTACAATGAATTCGATACCCAATGCATAATAAAAGAGATTTATTAAAACGAGTCTATAATGCAAAAAATTATTCAAAATTTGATATGAAAAGTGGATTATGGAAAATTCAAATCATTGAACATGATAAATATAAAACAACATTCACTGTACCGTTTGGACATTATGGATGGAACGTAATGTCTTCTAGACTTAAAAATGCACCTTTGGAATTTCAACACATAATGAATGATATATTTAATGATTATTCAAAATTCACTATTGTTTCTATTGATGACGTATTGGTATATTCAAAATCAATAGATCAACCTATTAATCACTTATATACATTTTTAAATATCGTTTAAAAACATGGCTTAGTAATATCAGCAAAGAAAATGTCTTCATTTTTACACTAAAATAAGATTTTTAGGACATAATATATACTAAAGAACTATTACATCCATCTGAAGATCAATAGAATTTGCGGATAAATTCCTTGACGAACTAAGAGAAAAAACACAATTACAAAAGTTATTAGGATGTCTAAACTATGTATTTGATTTCCTTCCCAACTTAGGGAAACTATACAACCATTATTCCAACGCCTTTAAAAAAATCCTAAACCTTGGAAAAACCAACATACTCGTCTAATATGTATGATAGTCGAAACTAATGCCTCATAAAATAGGTTATGGAGGAATTTTAAAGAAAAACTCATATAATCTACCCAAGAGTCTATGGTTAGGTTCCACTCAAGTGTCTGATTAGGACCACAATTTTTTTCTACAGTTAAAAAAGAAGTTCTTTCTATTTTTAATTGCATTTCAAAAATCCAAAACGATTGAAAAAATAATATTTTTTTACTAAAAGTAGATTGTAAATCAACAAAAGAAATTTTACAAAAAATGTTAAAAATTGGGTTCAAAATTTTTTTTGCCATATGGCAAGCTATTTTATCAGTTCTCGATATTCAAAATATTAAAGTAGAAAATAATTCTTTGCTGGATTTTCTAACCAGAGAATAATTATGACCCAACCACACTTACAAGGCGAACCGTTAAATAATCAAAATACTTTCTTGGCTCTCGCCAAATTTTCTCCATTGTCGTATTCAAAAGTTGTAACTACCGAAAATGCCAAACCTCAGCCACTACCCTAAACTTTACTCAAAAACCAAACTATTTTCTTAAACCTCACAAGCAACATCTTATGACAACTCAATTCACCAAGCCAATTACTCTCAAAGACCTAAAAACCTTTACGAACGGAATCTTTTACCCAGATAACCTTTATCTCACTGATAATGTTACCAAAAACCAAACTTTCGACGAGTATTTTCTAGTAGAATCTAGATTAGTAGAAATGACCCACATCCAGACCTCATTTCTCATTCAACATGTAAAATATTATGTATTTTCTCTGTTCAAAGCCTTGGACTCATCCACCACTATTCTACACAACCCTTTTCCAAACCTGGATTCCATATTCAAGGCTTTTCATATGTTGACTACAAAATTCCTTCTTCCGTACCTTTTACCTCAAACCGTACACCCATTCATGGTTCTTTTCTTTTGACCACCAATGCCTCAAGAAATTACCTAGATGGTTTAATGAATTGTGGTATTGGTTCAGACCATCTGACCAAATTTATCAACAAGGGATACTCAAGAATTCTTACCCGTATTACCTCAAAGACATACCACAACAACCCATCGATCTCTTAAACAAAATTGCCTTTCACATCAACATGGATATCCCGTAGATATGTTCTTGGCATTTTAACCTCACACTCGCTTTACCAGATATGTTCTACTCCTTAATTAAGGAAATCAAGTCAAATGGTGGGACAAATATACCTCGACTGTCGTTCCCTTTCTAATATTTAAGAATTCTTTCAAATCATCCAACAAGCTAAAACTGTCTCTAGATCAAAACCTCTTCTTACGCCAAGTCATATTATACTAGCAACTCAACAAAAATCACCAAGAATACCCAAAACCCAACAAACAACCAAAATCCAGCAAAGTCGAACTCATTCTACAGACTCTTCTACCTCTCGAAAATCATCAAAAAAAGACAAGCTTAAAGAAATCCTTGATACCCTTGCACAACAATTAGACTCCTCTGACGAAGAAGATAATATAGAAGAAGACAATTTATATGACGATCCATTAAGCCAAGACCTTACGATGCAACTTAAAAAAAAATCTTATAGTAATATGTATTTTTGATTTGCTATTAATGTATATTCTAGTAGACTCTGTATCTTATCGTTGTATCTTATCTTAGTGTTTAACTGTATTATTACTATTTTTAAAAATAATATAGAATATATGTATTGAATGACAAAAAAGAATATATATGTTACACCAACAAAAAAAAAAGAGTATATATGTATACATCTATAAAACAGTAAAGAAAGCAATTATCAACAACATATGTGTCGATAGGTGGGACCCACACGAAGGCTTATGCAACCATTCAAAATTGTTGGCATTATAGAAGGACGACACGTATCATAAGAAAATATGCAAAGTGTCGACATCATTAAAGGAGTGATACACATCAAGACCAACAAGACATTACTTCTCCTATAAATATCTTGTCTATAAAAGGAGAAGACACAAACAATTCTACACACAATCCTCTCATTCACTCTCTCTAAATTTTTTTAAAAAATCTCTAAATTTTTTGTAATTTTTAAAATTTTATTATCAATATCTTTGTTTCATACAAAATAATAAAATCAAAATTTAATCATTTTTAATCTTTAGTATTTTACTTTAAAAGCAAAATTTTTTAAAATTTATATAATTACTATATTTTCATATAAAAGATAAATATAAAAAGTAAAAAGAAAATAAAAAATGCTACAAGAGCCAAAAGAATTTTTACAAAATATTTCTGCATCTTTTTTTTAAAAAGTTTTCAAAACAATTTCTCCAAAGTCCTAATCTATTTTAAACCCTTCTAGAAGGATCCTTACCATTCCGGCTAGATACAGTCACTATCGGTGTTCCGACAGCAAGTTCCAGAAGAGGCAATAAGACCGTTGGAAAGCCATAGTAGTGTTAACCAAAATCGGTTAATATCCCTTCTAGCATGCGTTTAAGCTTAGATTAGTCATGACATCATCGTTTAGAAAATTTTTTAAACCAAAACGTGCAGCTTCTAGTTCTAGTGCAACAATTAATTCAAGAAAAATAATGTCAAAAGTAACTTTTTTATTTATCTTTTATATAAAAATATAGTAATTGTTTAAATTTTAAAAAATTTTGCTTTTAAAGTAAAATACTAAAGATTAAAAGATGATTAAATTTTATTTTATTGATTTGTATGAAAGAAAGATATTGATAATGAAACTTTGAAGATTACAAAAGGCTTAGAGGTTTTTGAGAACGTTGAGAGAGAGTGAATGAGAGGATTGTGTGTGGAATTGTCTGTCTTAGAAGGTATTTATAGGAGAAGTAGCGTCTTATTGATCTTGATATGTCTCACTTCTTTAATGGTGTCGACATTTGCGTTGTTTCTTATGATATGTGTCGTCCTTCTATGGTGTCAAAATTTTTGAATGGTTTCATAAATCTTTGTGTGGGTCCCACCTGTCGGCCAACATGTTGTTTATAATTGCTTTCTTATCTGTTTTGTAGATGTATATAGATATACTCTGTATATTATTTTAACAAATAGTAATTATATAGTTAAACAATAAGATAAGATACAACAATAAGATACATAGTCTACTAAAATATACATTGATAAAAAAACGAAAATATATACTACTATAATGTTTTTGTTTCTAAGTTGCATCGTAAGGGTATTGGTTTAATGGAGCACCGTAAAAATTATCTTTTTCCATATTATTGTCTTCTTCAGAAGAGTCAAATTTTTGTGCAAAGGTATGAAGGATTTGCTTAATCTTGTCCTTTTTGATTATTTTCGAAAGGTAGAGGAGTCTGTAGAATGAGTTGCGCTTTGCGGAGTTTTGGTAGTTTGTTAAGTTTTGGGTATGGTGATTTTGGTTGAGTTGCTAGTATAATTTGACTTGGCGTAAGAAGATGTATTGATCTAGAGACGGTTTGAATATCGGTTTACCTTGTTGAATGATTTGAAAGAATTTTTGGACACTAGAAAGGAAAACGGTCGATGTTATATTTGTCTCACCATTTGAATCGATATTCCTTGATCAAAGAATACGACTTGTCTGGTAAAGAGAGTGTGAGTTTAAAATGCCAAGAAAATATCCATGGGACACCTATGTCGATGTGAAAGGCAATTTTTTTTAGGGAACCGATGGGTTGTTGTAGTATGTGTTTGAGGTAATACGAGTAAGAATTCTTGAGTATTTCTTGTGGATAAATATGGTCAAATGGTCCAAACCAATGTCATAAACCATCCAGGTAACTTCTTGAGGCATTGGTGGTCAAAGAAAAGAACCAGGAATGGGTGTATGGTTTGAGGTAAAAGGTATGGAAGAAGATATTTTATTAGACAACATATGAGTATCCTTGAATATGGAATCCATGTTGGAAAAGGGTTTTGTAATATGGTGGTGGATGAATCCAAGGTCTTGAATAGAGCAAATACGTAATATTTTACATGTTGAATAAGGAATGAGGTATGAATAATTTTTTTTTGGGCAATGGGTTATTTTTTAATTTACATATCTAAAGTTTACTAGAATATACTTGTAAAAAATTCGGCTTTTCGTAACATTATCAGTGAAGTTAAGGTTATCTAGGTAAAAGATTATGTTAGTAAAGATGTTTAGGTCTTGCGAGTAACTGGCTTGGTAAATTGAATTGTCATAAATGTTGTTTATGAGGTTTAAAAAAATAATCAGATTTTTGAGTAGGGTATGGGGTAGTGCCTGAGGTTTGACTTTTTTAGATAGTTACAACTTTTGAATGTGACAAGAGAGGAAATTCAGCGAGAGCCCAAAAAGTATTTTGAGTATTGAAAGGTTTTCCTTGTAAGTGCGGTTGGATATTGATATAATTCGATCCTGTCATCGGTTTCTTGCTTTTAGAGTCAATAATCTTCAATATTTTATTGAATATTTGTAGTAATGCCCTGTAAATATTCTTTGGTTAAAAAATCTGGCGAATAATTATTTTCTCCTTCAATATTATGAATATCTAAATCGAAATCTGATAAAATAGCTTGCAATATGGCAAAAATTTGTTTTGAAACCAAGTTTATAACATCTTTTTGTAAAATTTCTTTTGTTGATTTACAATATACTCTTAGTAAAAAAATTATTTATTAGTTCGTCTTTAAATTTTGAAATGCAATTAATAATAGAAAGAACGCCTTTTTTAATTGTAAAATATTTTTTTTGTGGTTTTAACTAGACACCTGAGTGGAACCTAACTATAGACTCTTGGGTAAATTCTAGAAAATTTTTGGTTTAAAATTTCTCCATAACCTATTTCTAACGCATCAGTTTCTACTATCATACTTGCTTGAAGGTTTGGTATAGACTGATAAGGAAGGGTTTTGACCTTTTCTTTGACTTGTTGTACTAGATGGGTATGTTGGTTTATCCAAGGTTAAGAATTTTCTTTATGTCGTTAGAATAATGGTTGTATAGTTTTCCTAATATTGGGAAGGAAATCATAAACATAGTTTAGACATCCTAAGAATCATTACACTTTTTGCTTATGAATCTGCACTAGATTGACCAATACAATATTAAAAGAAAGAAGCTCTTGAGGGTATATGATATTCAGAAAAGGAGATTCTTGAATGATATGAACTAATTATGGGTGGAAGTGGTTTTTAATACGATCCATATTGTAATAATATCTATCCATCCACTTGTTTATACACTAACGGTAGTTAATAAATTTAATAAACCCAATTTAGAACTACTCCATGTTAAAACACTAATAGTAGTTATTAAATTTTGTTCAAAGTTGATGCATATAGCATGCTCGAAATTGATGCGTATGGCATGCTCGAAATGCACCTCTGGTGCTGAAGTCTTGAGCATACTAAATTTTAACATGGAAAAGTGCTAAATTGTGCAAGAGTTGATGCAACATCCCCAATTCAGCACTGCACACAAAATTTTGTGAAGGAGTTGTGATATCTCTGTATTTTACATGTTTTAGGTATGCAATTGTCATCAATTTTAATTTTTTTATGTCATCAATATGTTGCATTCATAGTCTTTCTTAGCAACGTTGAATGTTTAGGGCAGTTATGCATGAATATTGCATAGATATTGTATTTTGGAGGTATTTCATGTAACATGAAGACAAGTCTTTCACTCAACCAAGCCACTCGGCATTTGGTCGAGCCAAGAAAATTTTGCTTAAGCTAAAGAGTCCAAGCGGACGGACCACTCAACATATGTCCGAGCCAAGCCCATCAGAAGCTCAGCCAAAGACTCCAAGCAGACGGACAACTCGGCATTTTTCTGAGCCAAGCCCATCCGAAAGCTCAACCGAAGACTCCAAGCGGATGGACCACTCAGCATTTGTCTCCTAGATGTTTAAACTTTTTTATGCATAGATCCTTTATGTTTCAGTGTTCTTAATGCGTTTTTCTTTCTGATTAACTGAAATATGAACTTAGACATTTCCACACCCAAAAGGTGTTTGGATGAAATGTCTGAACCATCTAATTTCAGAGATTTACATTCCTATCCCAAGAGATTAGTTGTTTAGGGTGTTTATTGGCTTTAGTAGACTGTTTCTTCATGCCAGCTAAGTTGTGTTACGTTAACGAAAATTAGGTCTGGATATAGCTTAGCTTGAGATCATTTGTCAAGAGATTGAATCTTATTGTTTATGAGTTTATTGTCTAAGGATCAACTCTTGTTTGAGGTATGTTAAGCATCTAGGTAGATTAAGGAGGATCACTGATCAATTAGCCCTTCCTTAGGAATTTTTATTTTCTGATTGTTTGAAATTTCACTTGTTCACTCATTCTGTTGTTGCTTATCTGGTTACAATCAGTTTAATGCATGCTAGTTTCTACGTTTACTTGGATTTCCATGTTGTTATGTTTGTTTAGGATTGTTAGTTTACGTGGATACTAAAATCTACAAAACAAATTTATGAATATATTTTATGAGGAATTTGTAGAATTTCGTTAATAAGAAACAATCACAACATAAATCGATATGACAATAAGAGTTTGTATTGATTAATGAATTTGTTCTAAAGCCTGAGCTTGCATACAAAGTGATATGTAAAAAAGTGAAAAGAAGATCCTTCTCTCTCTCTTCCATTATATTTATATTATCTAAATTTCTCTGGATTCTTGTTGAGGTTTACAGATATCTCGGATGGTAGTTACGATATTCTTGCTCGGCTTGAACCTTCATGACTCACGACCTCGACATATTCCCTGGGAATCTCGGAGCGGTCCACCTGCGTCACAGCGGATACTAAGAGCTCAGGCATTCTCTGATTATCCCCAGGTAGAATATCCTCTTGATGAATCCTTCTAAGGTCATTGTGTACTGAGCATTCCGTGTCATAAGTTCATGAATAAGATAAAATCTTGCTGAGGGGATTTTTACACCAACAGATTAGCCACTAGGTCTATCAGCGAGTTTGGCAAGCTGGGTGACCTTCAAACACGTAGGCGGTTTTTGGGATCAAAAACGGTCACGGCGAAATTGATGTCTCAAAACCGTCATTAAAATGTTAATCACTCGATTCTAAAAACCTAACCGCATAACCATCGTATCATGGTCAACGGAATAAACCAACCGTCCGATAGATATGTTTCGGAACAACAAGAAGCAATCGCAATCTCCGGACAAACACTGTGGTTCCGAATCTTGTCGTTTACGAACAAACAGAATCACATACACGAAACAAATATTTGAGGTAAAAGGTATGGAAGAAGATATTTTAGTAGACAACATATGAGTATCCTTGAATATGGAATCCATGTTGGAAAAGGGCTTTTTAATATGGTGGTGGATGAATCCAAGGTCTTGAATAGAGCAAATACATAATATTTTAGATGTTGAATAAGGAATGAGGTATGGATAATTTTTTTTGGGTAATGGGTTATTTTTTACATATCTAAAGTCTACTTGAATATACTTGTAGAAAATTCGGTTTTTGGTAACATTATCAGTGAAGTTAAGGTTATCTAGGTAAAAGATTCTGTTAGTAAAGATGTTTAGGTCTTTGCGAGTAACTGGCTTGGTGAATTGAATTGTCATAAATGTTGTTTGTGAGGTTTAAGATAACAGTCAGATTTTTTAGTAGGGTTTGGGATAGTGCCTAAGGTTTGACCTTTTTAGATAGTTACAACTTTTGAATATGACAAGAGAGGAAATTCAGCGAGAGCCCAAAAAGTATTTTGAGTATTTAAAGGTTTGCCTTGTAAGTGCGGTTGGGTATTGATATAATTCGATCCTATCATCGGTTTCTTGCTTTTAAAGTCAATAATCTTCAATATTTTGTTGAATATTTGTAATATTGCCCTGTAAATATTTTTTGGTTAGAAAATCTGGCAAATAATTAATTTCTCCTTCAATATTATGAATATCTAAATCGAAATTTTATGAAATAGCTTGCAATATGGCAAAAATTTGTTTTGAAACCAAGTTTATAACATCTTTTTGTAAAATTTCTTTTGTTGATTTACAATATACTCTTAGTAAAAAAATTATTTATTAATTCGTCTTTGAATTTTCAAATGCAATTAATAATAGAAAGAACTTCTTTTTTAATTGTAAAATTTTTTTTTGTGGTTTTAATCAGACACCTGAGTGGAACCTAACTATAGAATCTTGGGTAGATTCTGGAAATTTTTGGTTTAAAATTTCTCCATAATCTATTTCTGACGCATCAGTTTCGACTATCATACTTGTTTCAGGGTTTGGTATAGACAGACAAGGAAGGGTTTTGACCTTTTTTTTGACTTGTTGTACTAGACGGGTATGTTGGTTTTTCCAAGGTTAAGATTTTTTTGTTTTATGTCGTTAGAATAATGGTTGTATAGTTTTCCTAAGATTGGGAAGAAAATCATAAATATAGTTTAGACATCCTAAGAATCTTTACACTTTTTATTTATGAATCTGCATTAGATTGACGAATACAATAATAAAAGAAAGAAGCTCTTGAGGGTATATGATATTCAGAAAAGGAGATTCTTGAATGATATGAACTAATTATGGGTGGAAGTGGTTCTTAATATGATCCATATTGTAATAATATCTATCCATCTACTTGTTCAATTATGGAGAGAATCAGAGGGCTCTGGTTAAAAAATTTGTTGCAAAGATGGAGAGAATCAAGATGGGAGTGATAAAGGAGAGGCCATATCAAGAAAAGTTGTTGCAGGTCGAACATATTAAGAGAAACTTGGAGCTGATTGATAGTGTGGCTCGTGGGGATTCCACGCTTGAGTCAGAGAAAAGTGAGTTGGAGGTCGATCAGGTTGCTTTTGTTGAGGAGCTAGAGATACAAAATTTCAAAAAATGGATGTGGAAAAGGATTGGATGGTGACTCTGGTTTCGTCTGGATCTAGTAGTAACTCTGTTGAATCCCCGAGACTGAGCCCTATTGAGGTTTTTAACCCTTATGGTACTAATATGTCCGTTCTTGATCCTGTTGAGATGGAGGCTATCGATGCCGAGAAAGAAAAGATTCTTGCTGAGGAGGTCACGAAGGATGACGGGATCTAAGAAAATGAAGTGAATGATGGGGTTGCGTTGGAAAAAGATGTGGAGATAACCGTTCGGACCGGGGTTATCGCTGCGGTAGAGAATGAAGAAGCCCCAGAGAATGACCAGTAGGACAAGGACGCAATGGAGTGGCCTCTTATGGTTGTCTTTCTTTCTACTTCTTTATCTTGGATTCTTTATGTTGTGTTGTTTTAAGACATGGTTGTCTGAGGAGGCTTTTACCTTAACTTTTCTCGTTTCTTTAAGGATGTTTGAACTTGAAATTGTTTCTTATCGTATGGATAATTTGGCTTTTATTTTGGTTGGCTTTAATGGTTGCTTGGTTGTTATATTCTTTCTTGCAGTTGTTCTATCCGGATTGGGTAGTCCTTTGCCTTACCTAGGCGTTTTGGTACCTGTTCGGGCATTATACTTAGTTGTCTTGTGATTGATAAGATAATTTGTATATTTGATGTTAAGTTAGTCATGATGGACTAGCATGTGTATTCGAAAGATCGAAATTAATATGCAACTGACGTTATAATCATTCAAAATACTTGCGATACGGTTCAATACGCTTTTGTATAATGCGAGACGGGACTCGACTTTAGCGCTTTCACACAAATGCTGAAGGTTGCTCAGGCTACTACTCATTGGAGGGTGTGTAATGTATTGTTTGACTGGCCAGGTCAACAATGTGTTATGTGTTGTTTATTGTTGTCGTTTTGCGGATTGTAATAGGATTAAGTTCGTAAAATTGTTACCTTTCTTTTGGAGTACTGAGTATAGGTACAATATTCTCCCTCCGCTTATGTTTAAGTTATCAAATTAAACGTAAGTGAGGAATATCTGCAATTTGTTGGTCCTTCGATATGCGTAGCCCCTAGTACTCCTAAGTGCCGGCGGGTGCCGCAGGCAGCTGCGCGATGATGCTTTGGTTTTTTTTTGCCGCAGGCAGCTGCGCCGAGTGAGAGGTTTTATGCTTGTCATTTTTATTTATCAATAAAAATTCATAAGTGGAAGCGAGAGTGCTAGGGTGAGACGAAGGAATGGTTTCACCTTGCCCATTTTTTGAGAAAACTTGTAAGGATGACATGGAGAGCTGGGGTGAGACGAATGATTGGTTTTATCTCCCCCATTTTTTGAGGAAAATTTATAAGTAGAAGACGGAGTGCTGGGGTAAGACGTAAGATTTGTTACACTTTCCTTATTTTTTGAGAAAAATTCAAAAATAGAAGACGGAGTGCTGGGGTAAGACGAAAGATTGTTTTCATCTCCCCCATTTTTGAGAAATATTTATAAGGAGGACACGAAGTGATGGGGTGAGACGAAGGATTGGTTTTATCTCCCTCATTTTTTGAGGAAAATTTAAAAGTAGAGGACGAGGTGCTGGGGTAAGACGAAGAATATGTTACATCTCTCCTATTTTTTGAGTAAAATTTATAATAGAAGACGGAGTGCTGGGGTAAGACGAATGATTGGTTTCATCTTCCCCATTTTTGAGAAAAACTTATAAGGAGGACACAGAGTGTTGGGTGAGATGAAGATTAGTTTTGTCTCCCCCATTTTTTGAAAAACATTTATAAGGATGACACAGAGTGCTGGGGTAAGACGAATGATTGGTTTCATCTCCTCCATTTTTGAGAAAAAATACTAAGTAAACTCGGACGCACATTTGCATTTTATTGATTTTTAGAGCTGAATTCATAAAACGAGTTGCCTACGTACCCCTAATGTGGGGATCAAGCCTCGGGCCGTAATTCACCGATAAAGATTACAAGTATGTTATATCAAAAATGTGGTGAAAATAAAGGGGATGGTCTTTAACAGTTGAATTTCTTAAGATGTTAAGCGTTCCATGGATGTTTCTCTTCGTTTTCGTCTTCGTCTTCTAGTTCATACACTCATCATTTGATGATCTTGGAAACTTTATATGGTTCTTCCCATTTTATTCTTAGCTTCCCTACGTTCTGTTCTGCTTGGGCAGGGAAAATTTCTCGTAGCACTAGGTCGCCTTTGATAAAACGTCTTTGTCTTATTTTTTGTTGTAGAATCGTGCTGCGGCGTTTCGGTAGTTCTGCAGTCGTACCATCACTTGGTCTCTTCTTTCGTCAATTTTGTCTGCAATGTCAATCAGCATTTGATCATTTTGATCGATGCTTTGCGGATCCAACTCTCTTCTCAAGCTTGGTACTTATGTCTCAGCTGGTATTACTGCTTTTGTTTCGTATACTAAGGCGAATGGAAAGTCATTCGTTCTTCTCCCTAGGGTTGTTCTATACGACCAGAGCGTTCCTTTCAATTCATCCGCTCATTTTACCCTCTTTGCATCGAGGTGTTTTTTGAGCCCATCAAGTATAGTTTTGTTGATGGCTTCGACTTGACCATTCGTAAGGCGTTGAGTAGGTGAGAACTGCCGGAACGTATCCAAAGTGAATTGGGGACCGTTTTCTGTATGGATCTCGTAGGGGATGCCGTGGCAGCATATTATGTTTTTACAGATAAATGTTTCAACGTTCTCGGACTTCACCTTTGCATAAGACTCCGCTTATATCCATTTGGAAAATATGGTGGTGTCGAAATTCCCTCAGCAAGATTTCGCTCACCCGAGAGGGTATTTCCACCTGAGTGTATGTTGAGAGCATCTGAATGCCCAGCGCATTATGTGACCAAGGGCGACGAAGAAACAACCTGAGCAAGGAATGACCAAGTCTCAATTTGTTCCGAGCTTCCCGGGATACTCCAAGATTGTGGCGACGAGGAGGTGTAAACCCAGCGGGAATATCAGAACAGAACCCCAAAGTATCCGGCAACCCCAGCTAGAATCGGAGCCGAACTCATGGGTATAAAAGAAGAATCAAGGGAGATGAGGGATCTTCTTCTTCCTTTTTTTCGAAGATTTTCATTTTTTACTTAAGCATTTTTCTTGTACGCTAGCTCTGGTTTTAGAGCAATTCTATTGATCAATACAAATATTTTTGGCCTAAATTGGAGTTGTGATAGTTCTTTATTAAGACGATAATCAACGAATTCCTCATTAAAATTTAGATAAATTATTTTTGTGGATTCTAATATCCACAAATTGGCGCCGTCTGTGGGGAGTTACTAGATTTTCTAATGCACAAGGAACGCCACAACCAAACCCATCGCTGTTATGGCCGAAGAACTACCACCGCAACCTGAAGGATACACCAGAATGATCCATGCACTCCGTCAATCCATGCAATCCGTGTCCAAGAGGCTGGAGATGCAAGATACCTTGAATCAGTCCCTGCTCGATCGACTTGACAAAATGGCGAAAGAAACCGCAGATGAAAACAAGGCGATCACCAAACGCCTGAACTAGGCGTCTTCAATACGTCGAAGACCACTCCAGAAATCCGCCCGACGATACCCCATCTCCGGTGAACACTCCAGGAGATGAATGTTCACTTTAACCCCAAACTTAGTCAAGACGCACGCACACCGCTCCGCAGAAACCCCACACAAATCCCAAGAGGAACATTCCACTCCGAAGGGAGATCAGTCTCAAGACGACCCCGAACAATCGAATCACACTGAACATGCTGAGGATTCATGAAACAAGAGGGATCGCATCGTCCTATCCGAAGGCTCATATGGAGGATCAAATGGGGAGGACTTCTGCAACCTCTCTTCCTAACCAGATAAGCCACCTCAGCCTTCAATCCGAGAGATCCAAGAAATGAAAAACTCTGTCCAAGAGGCCGTCCAACAAATGAACTATAAGGTTCACCAGGCAATCATTTCGGCTCCCGAATTGGACTGACTAATGGAGGAGACGCTCCGCAGCCCCTACGGGGCACACATCAAAAACACCAAAGTACGGAACCCTGGGAAAATCAAAATGCGTTTTGACGACGGAAAAACAGACCCTAGTGCATACATGACAGCCTTCCGTATAGCGGTTGGCCGAGCGCAATTGGATGAACATAAAAAGGACACAGGGTATTGTCAACTTTTCAGCGAATATCTCCAAGGGCCAGCGCTCACATGGTTCTCACGACTGCCTGAGGGCTCAATCCACAATTTTAACCAGATGAGTTTGATGTTCCTAAACATTACTCAGTATACATTGAGAAGGACATCTTAGATGCTGACATGTGGAGTATGACCCAGGGGTCCAACGAACCACTCTGACAATTTATCGACCAATTAAAAGAGGTGATATCTCGAGTAGTGGTAACTGATAATTTTGCCATTGCCGCCCTCAAAAATGCGGTCTGGGCGAATCAAAATTTTGAAAGGATTTGATACTGAACCCTCTGGCGACTATTGACGACGCGTTACACAAAGGTAAGGTTTTCGCACAAATAGAGGAAAACCTAATCGAAATGCGCAAAAGGAGCAGAGAGAAAAATCCACCAACCCAATCAGCTGCTCCAAAACGCATCCCCCCAGCAGGGAACCAAGCCTTCTACGCCGGAAAAACCAAGAATGGTCCATGGAACCAATGGAAACGATCCGAGGAGCAAGGAAGTAAAAAAAAACATTGTGATTATCACAACCAAGACAACCATTCAACGGAGGAGTGCAAGAGCTTCAAATCTTTCCCCTTTGAAAAAAACCAATCAAGCGAGCTAGTGGAGCCCAACCATGCTAAGACAGTAAATGCCCAGCCCGATACAACAAACGAGGAAGTCAACCCTTTAAAACGAACTCGGGAGGAACTGCCACATGTGGCACAAACCCCGCCATTCAAGAAACAGATCAACATGATCATAGGAAACCACCAATTCGGTTTTAACTCAATCACATCAATCAAGGCATATGAGCGGAAGGCCACTTCTTTCGAGAGATGGCAAACCAGACCCTAGGAGGCCGAATAACCTATCTTATTTGACGAGATGGACACGACAGGTCTCGACCTTCCCCACACTGATCCATTGGTCATTGACTTGATCCTAGAGGATTACGAGATTGCAAGGGTACTCGTAGACACCGGAAGCTCAATAGGCTTAATTTCAAGGAAACACTAGCCAAAATTGACATCGACCTGTCTCGAATAGAAGCGCCCCCCTACACCCTTAACAGGGTTCACAAGCGAAACCGCCATGACATTGGGGACGATCAAACTACTCTTGCACGCAGCGGGAGTATCCAGGATGATCGAATTCACAGTAATGGATCGACCGACGATATACAACGCTATCTTGGGGACACCCTGGATAAACGCGATGAAGGCAGTGCCTTCCACTTACCTCAATGCGTCAAGTTCCCTACCAAGGAACGAGTAAAAACCATCGAAGGGAGATAGAGGTCGATCCGAGCTTGTTATCTAGCTAAACTCCAGCTCAGGAAAAAAGCTTTATAGCAATTACAGATCGGGAAACCAGCCACCCCAGAAACACTAAGCTACGAGGATCCCAAGCTAGACGAGGTAACACAATATTGCATCGATCCAGGTTTCCTAGAATGTTGCGTCGGAATAGGATCTAAGTTACAGAAAAACATAAAAGAAGACTTGATCAACTTCCTTAAAGAGAATAAACACACTTTCGCATGGAACACGATGGACATGCCCGGAATAAGCTTGGACATCATGTTCCACGAGCTGAACGCTGACACGATTTACAAACCAGTCAAGTAGAAGAAGCGCAAGCTGGGGGCTGAGCGGGCTCAGGAAGTTCGAGACGAGGTGGAAAAACTGTTGGGCGCAGGATCCATTACAGAAGTAAAATACCCAGATTGGTTGGCAAACCCGGTGGTAGTCAAGAAAAAGAATGGGAAATGGAGAGTATGCATCGACTTCACGAACTTGAATAAAGCATGCTCCGAAGACAGTTTCCCGCTACCAAATATAGACCAGCTGGTATAAGCCACAACAGGCTATAAACTCCTCTTGTTCATGGACGCCTTCTCTGGCTATAACCAAATATTAATGCATCCTAACGACAGAGAAAAAATGGCATTCGTCACCGATAGGGGCTTATATTGCTATAAGATAATGGCTTTTGGCCTCAAGAACGCTGGGCACCTATCAGCATTTAGTCAACAAGATTTTCTCTGAGCAACTTGGGAAAACGATGGAAGTATATATCGACGACAAGCTCGTAAAATCTTCCGATGAGGACGATCACGTGGGCGATCTACGCGTCTGTTTTCAGATCCCGAACACCTATGAATGAAGCTAAATCCGGCTAAGTGTACGTTCACGGTAACCCCGACAAATTTCTCGGCTATTTGGTAACTAAAAGAGGCATCGAAGCCAATCCTAAGCAAATCAACGCGCTGCTAAAAATGCTATCACCCAAGAATACAAGGGAAGTGCAAAGACTGACAGGCCGAATAGCAGCCCTAACCCGCTTCATATCTAAGTCGAAGGACAAATGTCTGCCATTCTACAACCTCCTCAAGGGGAATAAGAAGTTCATCTGAAACGAAGAATGGGAGCAAGCATTAAAAGAACTGAAGAACCATTTAATGACGCCTCCCGTTCTATCCAAGCCGCAGGAAGGGGAAACCCTGTTCGTATACATAGCAGTATCCTCGTACGAAATTAGCTCAGTCTTAGTGCGTGAGGAGCTCGATAACCAAAAGCCAATATTATACCTCAGCAAGATCCTAGAAGACGCAGAAACACGGTACCCATTAATAGGAAAATTAGCATTTGCAGTAGTCCATTCGGCAAGGAAGTTGCGATCCTATTTCCAACCCCACTCAATCGTTGTTTACTCAAATCAACCGCTGCGTACGATCTTACACAGCTCTAACCAGTCAGGACGACTGTCCAAATTGGCAGTCGAGCTCAGCTAGCACGATATAGAATTCAAGAGAAGAACATGCGCAAAATCCCAAGTACTCGCAGACTTCATCATAGAACTGCCACCAGAGATGGAAAACGAGTCCAAGTACTCTGTAGCATGATGGTTACTATACGTTGACGGAGCTAGTTCCAAGCACGTCTCTAGGATAGGCATAAGACTGATCCCCCCTATAGACAAGATGATTAAGCAATCATTCAGGATAAACTTCGCAGCTTCGAACAACGAGGCTGAGTACGTCTAGCAGCAGCAATCGGGGCGAAGCAGATTAATGCCTACTGCGATTCCCAGCTAGTGGCGAACCAATTCAGTGGGAAATATGAAACAAGAGACGACCGAATGGAAGCATACCTAGATGTGGTAAAAAACCTGTCTAAAGATTTCCTAGAGTTCGACATGATTAAAATCCCCAGAGGAGAAAATACGCTTGCGGACACCTTAGCTGCCCTCACATTTACCACAGATCCCCAAACGACAAGAGTCATACCCGTCGAGACGATCGACAAACCCAGCATCTCGGTAACCAAGACCGCATGCGTCATACAAGAAACGATAGAGGAGTACAACGCAAACCCAGACCCGGAAGATGTGGAGGAAGATGAGGTCCCGATGGAAGCAGACGAGGTCGAAACAGTGAAAGATTGGCAAATCGATATACTCGCATACACTACGGACGAGATCTTATGACCAAAGAAATGGGACGCAAGAAAACTCAAAACCAAAAGTGCGAGATACACGTAGCTGGACGGAAATCTCTACAAATGGAGTGTCAAAGGACCACTCTTAAAATGTATATTCGGCCACGAAACCAGGAAAATTATAATGGAAGTCCACGACGGAGCATACGGCAATCACTATGGTGGCTGAGCCTTAGCATTCAAAATCAAACGATATGGTTATTATTGGACAACGATGATCACAGACTGCAAAAAATACGCCTTGAAGTGCGAAAAATGCCAAAAACATGCACCATTGATCTACCGGCCAAGTGAGGAGATGCAATCGATTACAACATCATACCCCTTTATGCGATGGTCCATGGACATAATTGGTCCAATGCATGGGTCGAAACAGAAGCGTTTCCTACTCGTCCTAACTTATTATTTCTCTAAATGGATAAAAGCCAAATCCTTCGCCAAAGTTAAATCCGAGAACATGGAATCTTTCATCTGGAAGAAAATAATATGTTGCCACGAAATCCCTAATGAAATACACACTGATAACGGTCCCCAGTTCACCTCCGATAGATTCAAGGAGTTCTACGAGAGAATGTGGATTAACCTCACTTACTCAACACCTTATACTACCCACAGGTGAACGGCCAAGTGGAGGCCGCTAACAAAACCATACTAAATGGACTAAAAAAGAGACTAGATGAAAAGAAAGGTAAGTGGGCAGAAGAATTGGAAGGAGTGCTTTGGTTATACATAACAACACCCAAAAGGGGAACCAACGACTCCCCTTTCGCCCTAGTTTACGGCACTGAAGCAGTCATACCAGCTGAGACAGAAGTACCCAACCTGAGAAGGGAGCTAGCACCTCAGAACACAGACCAAAATGACCAGATGCTTATAGACATAGTCGACACAATCAACGAAAGGAGGGATCGGACGATGGTACGGCTACAGAACTACCAAAACGCCGTAGCACGTTTCTACAACAAAAAATTAAGCAGCGACGATTCGTAGAAGGAGAGCTGGTACTAAGAGAAGTTTTCCCCGCTAGGGCAGAGAAGAATGCAAGAAAGCTGGGCATTAGATGGGTAGGGCCGTACAAGACCTCAAAGATCAACAAACCAGGAGTGTACAAATTGGAAGATGAAGACGGGAACGTGGAAAGACATCCATGGAATGCTCAACACCCGAACAAATGCTATTATTAGGCACTCGCCAATTTATTTTTACCGTAATTTTGTTTTACGCTATTTGTAAACCTTACCATTAAACTACGACTGAGGATTGATCCCCATTAAAGGGGTACGTAGGCAACTCTACTTAGGGAGTCCAACTATAGCTATCAATATAATATTAACTTCCTCGCCTTTGCCTCTAAATTTTTCTCGAAAAATGGGGGAGATGTAACCGATCCTTACTCCCTGCCCCAGCCCTCCCTATCTTTGTCTCTAAATTTTTCTCGGAAAATGGGAGATATGTAATTGATCCTTACTCCCTGCCCCAGCCCTCCCTATCTTTGCCTCTAAATTTTTCTCGAAAAATTGGGGAGATGTAAGTGATCCTTACTCCCTGCCCCAGCCCTCCCTATCTTTTTCTCTAAATTATTCTCGAAAAATGGGGGAGATGTAACTGATCCTTACTACCTGCCCCAGCCCTCCCTATCTTTGTCTCTAAATTTTTCTCGAAAAATGGGGGAGATGTAACTGATCCTCACTCCCTGCCCCAACCCTCTCTATCTTTGCCTCTAAATTTTTCTCAAATAATGGGGAAGATGTAACTGATCCTTACTCCCTGCCCCAGCCCTCCCTATCTTTGTCTATAAATTTTCCTTGGAAAATGGGGGAGATGTAACTGATCCTTACTCCTTGGCCCAGTCCTCCTACCGCCCTAGTACGTATAAGTACAAATCTTTCCATAACACGAAAGGGACCCAATCTTACCGACCGAATAGCATACAAACGCCATAAGCACATCCGACTAGCTACACAACGGCGTACCCGAGGCCTTCTCACATATCAACCAGCTAAGGTGCGAAAGAAAGGATCATCATCCCACACCACTACTTGGGCGAAAAAAACCTAGGGGCTCCTGACATATTCACCAACTATATAGAATATCTTTAGTCCCTTCCGTCTGCATTTCTACCAATATCAAGACGAAAGCGAGGGGAGAATACCATATCGTACCCACCACATCAAACGAATGGTAAAATTACCCATATTCTTATTCACTTTTTTCTTCCTTAACCTCATACCTAATAAATAAATAATAAAAACCATCGTAACGACACGTACGTCCATCACGAAGGAGAGGACCTCAAAGAGCGCATAACTATGCTATAAATCCGTCGTCCGAACAAGGACGAACATCCGGAAACACCTGGACTAGGAACACCGCCTACGACGAAAACGCCTTCTGCGAATTCCATCAGATGAAGGGTCATTCCACGGTAAACTACAAGGTTCTAGGGGCAAGGCTGATAGCAAAACTGCTTGCCGGAGAAATGTGAAAAATATCTAGTGTGAAAGATCTCATGATTGACCGACAGCCTATATCCGACCAAGCACCGCCAGGCGGCAATGCGCCTCAAGGCCCCCAAACAAAAGGGAAGCGTGGAAGAGGATCCGAGGACAAAGGAAGCGACGTCAATCATCGCTGAGTAAACATGATAATCGGAGGGTCGCAGTACTGTCAAGATAGCGTCTCCGCAATCGTAGAATTTGTTGTAGTCGACCATCCTTCCATCTATAACGTAACCATCGGAACACCGTGGATAAACTCAATGAAAGCAGTCCTGTCGACTTACCACTTAGGCATCAAATTTCTGACATCTCAGGGAATCTCTGCAATCTGGGGATGTCAGAAACAAGCAAAACTCTGCTTCCTAGCCGAACATAAACTGAGACGGGTCACGACGACGCTAGCCGTCAGACCCAAATGAGCAAAGGCAACTTTGCCGTCAACTGAAAACGTTTCGGAAGAACACGAACAAGATTCGTCAACTCTAGAAACGGCGCAACAAACGCTCGAAAAAGTCGTCGACCCAACTATAGCTATCGCGGCCAAAACGGATGATGCAGCGTCACCAAGCGAGTAATCTAACTCACGATAACAAATTGAACTATGAGACGGCTTGATCCCTGAAACGAGTACGTAGGCAAATTTTTGGAAGAAAAGNGGGGGGGAGTGGATACTTATGCATATACTCGTATACTCCCATATTTCAAAATATCCGCATTCACTTACTCAATATTTTTGAAATTTTTTCGCAATAAGAAAAACGTATCTTTACTTAGAAATTTTTGTTTTCTTCTTACGACCCACAAACATATCGTGGCTAAATACAACAATCCACGATTCTCTCAAAAACGCCCAAGTAAATACCTCGACGACAATTTGCGAAAAAACTTTCGTAAAATTAAGCTTGAAAATATTTTACGAAATAACTTTCGTAAACTTAAACTCGACAACATTTTACGGAACAACTTTCGTAAAATTAAACTCGACAACATTTTACAGAAAAACTTTCGTAAAATTAAGCTCGACAATATTTCACAATCTAACAACTCTTACAAAATGACTCTCGCAAATAAAATACAAATCAAACAATTCAACATCTAACAGAAACGACAATTTTGGTCGCGGACATCCGCAAACAAACTAAAACGTTTTTTCACCGAAAGGTTAAAAAAAAACCCTTACAGCACCGCTAAACCATCTTCAAACCCGCGAACATTTCGAGCAAGAAATGCGGCACATCAAAAGAAAAATCAATCTTTAGCATCGCGAGACGTCACAAATGCCTGAATAACCATTTTTCGACAAAAATACCTTCCTCTATGAAAACGCCATCTTGGAAGACCAAACAGTCATACGTACTAGCATCTACACAGACTCTAGAACCAAAACAAGAAAACATCAGCTCTTATACCAAACCCGTCGATTGGCACCTGATGAACAAACTAGTCACCCAACCTTTCGTAAGATTGGTTCTCGCACACACGACACAAGGGTAAACAACTCTATAAAAACCAAAATTTTGGTCAGCACTTCCGAACGGCTTAGAAATTGTCTTTGGAGAGATGCTCGGTTCCTGATCGATGTGAGTCTTACGCAAATTCTATTATCGAAACGGAATCATGTTGAAATCGTAAATAGGATACGTAAGCCGTGATAGTCACCGCACTCCTTAAAACCGAGAGTAAACCTAGGTCTTGCCCTAAACCCAATACACTGGTCTCCAACATTTCTAGACATAGTATCAAAAACTGATACGAGATCCCTAAACTTGTCTCGTCGCTCACACACGCAAATCCACATAACTCGTAAATTAGATTTTCTGAAAAACTCGCACCCGAAACGGATAAGCTAAACGTAGCAACAAATCAGAGAACGGAATACGAATTGACTACTCGTAATTTTGTCTCGACAACTAAACCATAAACTTACACAACATAATCCATTTTACAAAATCCGCAATCTCGACAAACTGAAAACGGCCACACTCGGCCAAAATTATAACCTAAACAGGGAACATACTCCCTTTATACGTAAACTTGCACTCCTCATGAGTCACACTCGAAGAAGCCAGAACGCGACCGCCACATCTTCATCACCACAAGTAGCGGTCTTGATTTCTTCTGAAACAAAGGAAATGAGGATCGGAGCCCAACGTTCCCAAGTCCTCTTTTCAATCGAAGAGAACGAAGACTACGTTTTCACACCTCTTCTTACAACCTGAAATCTTGTCCGTCTCGGTGTTATGCGAATGGTCGGGATGTTCGATACGCCACAAGGTATCCACGGAACCGTGACATTCACGATATTCCTTAAAGGATTTGTACACTTTCTTGAACTAAATGTTTGACGAAGTCTGGTCGCCCACGACAAAGTCTGGTCGCCCACGACAAAGTCTTGTCGCCCACGACAAAGTCTAGTCGCCCACGAGAGAGTCTGACCAACCATGATGAAGTCTAGTCATCCGTGATAAAGCTTTAGACTTTTAAGCCATCGATTCCGCCTAACTCACTTAACTAATACCTCACAAGAACACTTTAATGATTCTTATGAGCTGGGGGTCTAACTGTTGGGGTCAAAACCGGTCACGACAAAATCGATGTCTAAAAACCATCATTGATATGTTAATCATGCGATCCAAACATCCAACCACACTATTCATATCAAAAGAATAAAATAATTAAAGCCGTGATACTTCCGAAAGGCTGTACGGAATATATTTTGGAAGAATCAGATAAAAATCGTAGAACCGCTAAGCGATCATCTCTGTACTCTTTTGTCCATAGTCGAGAAGGTTTTTTCCCACCGGGTTTTCCTATCACAAAGGTTTTAACGAGGCAAGATAATTCGCTTACGTCTAGTTTCGGGGTCAAAACTAGCATCCTCGATATCAATGTCTAAGAAATACGAAATATCTCGACAGATACGTTTCAGAACAACCAGGAGCAATCGTTGTCCCTAAACAAACACTTTGGTCCCGATTCATACCATTTGCAGAAAACATGTTTATGTATGCAAGATACACGTTTACGAAAGTATGTTCAACACGTTTACAAAATGCGTTCAACACGTTTACAGTATACGTACATGCCCAAGAAGATATGTTCGACGCATATGTTCAGCTCGCCAATTGGCGAGCTGAACCTCACAAACAAGTTCAGAGCTGAATGACCAGTCTTCGGTAAAATTTTCGTAACTCTTGATTGCGGAAATGGATTGACTTGAAATCGCTTCCATATGAAAGCTAACTCAAGTGGCTATCTTGTATAAAAATTTGAGTGATCAGCTCGACAATTCAGGTAATCTAGTGGGAGAGCTTAATGTACGAGATTCAGCTTGCCAACTGGCGAGCTGAATGTACGAGATTAAGCTATCCAACTAGCGAGCTGAATATACGAGATTCAGCTAGCCAAATGGCGAGCTGGATGTACGAGATTCAGCTAGCCAACTGGTGAGCTGAATGTACGAGATTCAGCTAGCCAACTGGCGAGCTGAATGTACGAGATTCACCTAGCCAACTATCAAGCTGAATGTACGAGATTCACCTCGCCAACTAGAGAGCTGAATGTACGAGATTCAGCTCGTCAGTGAATGTACATGATTCAGCTAGCCAATCGGCAAGCTGAATGTACGAGATTCAGCTAGCCTAGTGGGAGAGCTTAATGTACGAGATTCAGCTTGCCAACTGGCGAGCTGAATGTATGAGATTCAGCTGGCCAACTGGCGAGCTGAATGTACGAGATTAAGTTAGCCAACTAGTAAGCTGAATATACGAGATTCAGCTAACCAACTGGTGAGCTGAATGTACAAGATTCAGCTATCCAACTGGTGAGCTGAATGTATGAGATTTAGCTACCCAACTGGCGAGCTGAATGTACGAGATTCAGCTAGCTAACTAGCAAGCTGAATGTACGATCATGTCCTCCCTTATCTCCTTCCACAACTTGGGAGGTGTGTTTATTTTCTTTGAGGAAGTCGATCAGGTCCTCCCTTATGTCCTTCCACAACTTGGAACCTATTCCTAGGCAATCCTCTGGGAAACCTAGGTCGATGCAATATTATGTTATTTTATCTAGTCTGGGCTCTTTATAGCTAAATATTTATGTGGCAGTTGGTTCCACGATTTGTAGTTGCTATAAGGCATTTTTCCTGAGCTGGAGCTCAGCCAGATAACAAGTGCGAATCGATCTTTGGCTCCCTTTGATGGTTTTGATTCCTTGTTTGGTCGATAATTTTAACGCCTTGGTGGTAGGTGGAAGGTACTGCTTTCCTTGCATTTATCTAAGGTGTTCCAGAATGGCGATGTATATTGCTAAGCGGTCCATCATAGTGAATTCGACTATCTTGGAAACCCGGGCTGCGTGCATGAGCAACTTGATTGTCCCAAGTGTCATAGCTCATGAAACCTATCAAGGTTGTAGAGGTCTTTCTATTTGAGATAGGTCTATGTCCATTTTGACTAAGGTCTTTTTGAAGATGAGATATACTGAGTTCCCCGTGTCCACGAGTACTCTAGCAATTTCAAAATCTATGAGGATCAGGTCGATGACTAATGGATCAGTGTGCGGCACGTTGAGCCCAATAGTGTCTAACTCATCGAACATAATAGAAATTTCAGCCTCGATGGATTTGGTCTAGCACTTTACACATGACGCATTTTCCATTCTTACGCCTTAATCGATGTGATCGAGTTGAGGCAGAACTGATAGTTCTCCTTGTTCATGTTGATCCTTTGTTTTTGAACGGTGGAGTTGGAGGACTTTTGGTAGCTCTTCTCAGGGCTTGGTTCCACTCAGCCTTGCTGCGCATTTTCTGCACCAGTCGGGGTGGGTGGGTTCGACCAATTCGCCTGATTGATATTTTGCGAATAGAAATGATTTGAAGCTTCTGTATTCCCCGGTCGAATGTCCGTCTTGATTATGATAGTCGCAGTGTTTCTTCGTGCTCCCCTGATCCTCGGCTCGTTTCCACTGGTTCCATGGACCGCTTTTGAGATCGGATGCTTTGAGGCGTTAATTGGGGCGCTGGATTTTTCTTTCTACTCCTCTTACGAATTTCGATCAGGTCTTCCTCTTTTCAGGCGAAGACCTTTCCTTTGTGAGCATCATCGATAATTGGTGGGAATTTCGGATCGGGTCTTTTCAGAATTCTGACTTGCCCAGACCGCATTTTTGAAGGCGGAGATAGCCGTATTATCAGTGAATACCAGTTGTTGGGGTTAAAAACGGTTGCGACGAAATCGACGTCTCACAAACACCGGTGCGAACGTCAAACCGCACAAATCTTTGTCAACGAAACATATGCTTCAGATGAACCAGATAAGTAATTGGCAAATAGCTAAGCGATTATCTTTGTACTCTTTTGTCCTTAGTCGAGAAGGTTTTGTCCCACCGGGTTTTCCTATCACTAAGGTTTTAACGAGGCAAAATATTTCGCTTACACCCGACAACGTTATCCGAGCAAGCGCATTCGAACCCGATGTCCGAGGAACATGAAAAACCTCGACGAATACATATCGGGACAATAACAATGCAAATCGAAGTGGTCAAACAAACATTCTAGTTCCAAATACTGTTAACGGCAAAACGAGAACATATACGCTGAACGACCAACACGGACGTCTCGTCTCTCATTTCGCCTTATTCCATGCTTTTGTTAGAATCCTGCAATAAAAATCGTAAAATTCGTATAAGTCCCCAAATAATCGTACAAACGGTTCCGGTCATTCCGAACACCAACGTCACCTTAGCTGTATGATTATTTCTTACGACTTACGGAAGAATCGTGAAATTTTCTTGTATGGAATAAATCGTACAAAACGATAATGATTCGTCGAAACTCTAAAGACTATCTCAACTATGCGATTAAAATCATCATTCTTCGGAACGGCCATAAGGACACGCTCATATTCACCGATCGTATAAAATGATAAACGACTAACCTAAACGTCAACGTAATCTCAATCATACGATCGACATAGTCTTTCCGCGAAGTCTCGATCGTATGATCGTATTAAAGCTCGGTTCTCCGACAAAAACCGTAAAAAATCGCCTAAACCGCAAAATGGCCCAACAAGGCCTAAAAAACAGTTACATCCCACTTACGACTCTAGCCAAGAATCGAGCCCACACACGATGGCGGTCGAAGCTTGTCCTGCAAGCCGAGAAGAAATGGAAGAAATCCACAAAAGAAAGATTTCCGCATAAGAATAACTGGAAAAGGAATATTTCCGCAGAGGAACGGAAGGCTAAAATGGAAGATAAAGCAATCCTGAAGCTTATATAAGAGAGACGAAGAGAAGGTTCAAGACATGTTTTATTATCCGCACCAAAATTCTTAGGGCTTTTAGACTTTTGTTCCTTTCATGCTAGTGGGCTGCGATTCAATTAGGTTATTCACAGTTTCCATTGTTAGTTCTAGGGTGCTTGCCGACTGTTCTTACGGCTGAAGGTATCGCCTGATTGTAATACGCTCACAAGATTCGAAATCATATTCTTTTGCCTTCTTTCGTATTCTTAAATTCATTTTCGTATTCTTTATTTTTTTTGTAATCTGATCTTTTTACGTTTGACTCATAGAAATCCGGGATCTTTGGAAAGTTAGAGTTCTCTCTAATTTTCCATTACTAACGGAAATCGACAGTGCGAATTTCGGTTCCCACAATTTGGCGCTAGAAGGAGGGGGAAAAAGATTTCTTTTACGCCAAACAACAAGTTCAGACATGGCCACGGAAAAACAAAACGACCAACCAGGTTGTGACGGTGATCCACCAAACGAAAATATTGAGTAAACTTCGCCAACGAACGTCACCGCAGTTAACGCTGATGCAAACACTACGGCGTTCAAGGAGATTCAGAAGATGTTCTCGACTCTCGAAAAGAAGTCAGAAGAACAAGACAAGCTGACAAGCTCTCGCAAAATAGGTTAAAACCCTAACTGCGAGAACTAGAGCCATCTTCCCACGCGGCACAACCAAGCTCCGCGGGAGAAGACTCGAGTGTGTGACTCTGCTCGACAGGACGCAAAACACACAAAAGGAATCGCCGGAACAAAATTCTGACGAGATAATTCCTAATGCAACGCTGAAAAGCGTCGATAACCTTCCACCGTTAGATGGGTAGAGGGAAGAGAAAGACGCCGAGCGACTTAACTTGGAATCCAGCGAGCAATCCGACTCTTCAGATGAGGACGCGGATGTTCACCCAAAGAGAAGAAGCAAACGATCGGACCGGAAAGATCATCATTTCGACAAACCCATGAAGGAAGAAGTAGAAACATCTTCTGGATAGAACAAGAAAAACTGGCTGAGGAACAGGCTCGGAACATCAGTAATAAACGTCGATAGGTTCTGAAAGCCAACGACGATGACTTCGACGAAATTCGCGATCTTTGCGACTACATCACGCAAACCGCTGTGGAAGTTAGGGCAGTAAAATGGAAAATCCACCATACCACTAGTGCAACACCCGACATTGATCGAATACTCGAAGAAGCCCAGAAAACGCCGTTCACGGCACGCATAACTAAGGCACGCATCTCCGATCCTGGAAAAATTAAAATCCCTATGTATGATGGAACCACTGATCCGAAAGCTTATCTACAAACCTTTCAAATGACGATGGCAAGATCCAAGCTTAAGGAGGGTGAAAAAGATAAGGGATTTTGCCTCCTCTTCGTCGAACACCTCCAGGGAGCGGCTCTCAAATGGTTTTCCCGATTGAAACGCAACTCCATCGGAAATTTCCGACAACTCTCTGTGCAATTCCTCAAACCGGATAGAAATCGACAAATCGCTAAGCGATTATCTCTGTACTCTTTTGTCCTTAGTCGAGAAGGTTTTGTCCCACCTGGTTTTTTTATCACTAAGGTTTCAACGAGGCAAGATAATTTGCTTACACCCGACAACGTTATCCGAGCAAGCGTATTCGAAAACGATGTCTGAGGAACATAAAAACCTCGATGAATACATATAAGGATGATAATAGGAAAATCAAAGCTGCCGAACAAACATTCTAGTTCCAAATACTGTTAACGGAAAAAAACGAGAACATATACGCTGAACGACCAACTTTCAGCTTGCCAACCGGCGAGCTGAAGTATGCAAGTTCAGCTCGCCAGTTGGCGAGCTGATCGTCTCACGGACATCTTGTCTCTCATTTCGTATCATTACATGCTTCCGTTAGAGTCCTGCAATAGAAATCATAAAATTTGCAAGTCCCGAAATAATCATACAAACGGTTCCGGTCATTCCGAACACCGACGTCACCTTTGTTGTCCGATTATTTCTTACGACTTGGGGAAAAATCGCAAAATCTTCTCGTATGGAATTAATCGTACAAAACGATAATGGTTTGTCGAAACTCCAAATATTATCTTAACTATGCGATTAAAATCATCATTCTTTGGACCGACCATAAGGACACACTCATATTCATCGATCGTATAAAATGATAAACGACTAACTTAAACGTCGACGTAATCTCAATCATACGATCGGTATAGTCATTCCGCGAAGTCTCGATCGTATCATCGTATTAAAGCTTGGTTCTCTAATGAGAACCGTAAAAATCGCCTAAACCACAAAACGGCCCAACAAGGCTTAAAACACGGTTATGGCCCAGTTACAACTCTAGCCGAGAATCAAGTCCACGCATGATGACGGTCGAAACTTGTCCTGCAAGCCGAGAAAAAATGAAAGAAATCCATAAAAAGAAGATTTCCGCATAAACCGGAAAAGGATTATTTCCGCAGAGGAACGGAAGGCAAAAATGGAAGATTGAGCAATCCTGAAGCTTATATAAGAGAGATAAAGAGAAGGTTCAAGACACATTCTATTCTCCGCACCAAAATACTTAGGGCTTTTAGACTTTTGTTCCGTTCTTGCTAGTGAGCTGCGACTCAATTAGGTTATTCATAGTTTCCATTGTTAGTTCTAGGGTGCTTGCCAACTGTTTTTACGGCTGAAGCTATCACATGATTGTAAAAAGCTCACAAGATTCAAAATAAGATTTCTTTTGCCCTCTTTCGTATTCTTAAATTTTTTTTTTCGTATTCTTTATTTTTGTACTCTGATCTTTTTACGTTTGACTCAATGAAATCCGGATCTATGGAAGTTAGAGTTCTCTCTGATTTTCCGTTACTAACGGAAATCGACAGTGCAAATTTTGGTTCCCACACCAGTTGCGATATAACTTCCTTAAATCGGTCGATGAACTGCTTGAGGGGTTCGTTAGGTCCTTGGGTCATGCTCCACATATATACATTTGAGATGTCTATTTCGATTTAAACCGAGTAATGTTTTAGGAACATTAAACTCATTTAGTTGAAGATGTGGATCGAGCCCTCGTGTAACTCGGAGAACAACGTGACTGTTGGTCCTTGGAGATTCTCACTGAAGAGTTGGCAGTAACCTACGTCTCTTTCTTGTCGTCGAATTGTACTTGGCCGACCGCTATGCGAAAGACTATCATGTACGCGTTGGGGTCTATTTTTCCGTTGTAGAACATGATTTTGATATTTCCTGGATTTCGTACTTTCAAATTTTTGATGTGCTGAGCGTATGGACTCCGTAAGGTTTCTTCCATTAGTCGGTCTAGCTCGGGCGCGAAGTTAATCACTTGGTGAACCTTAAAGTTCATTTGGCAGACAACCTCTTGAAGAGAGTTCTTCATCTCTTAGATCTCCTGGGCTGAGTGTTGAGGTCGTTTGGCCAATTAAGAGGAGGTATGGCGATAGTCCTCATATTCCTCGGAGCCGTCGTCCGAATCTTAGGATAGGTCGGTCCGTTCGTGGTCGCCCTCGAGATCCGCAGTACGTTCGGTATGGTTTAGTTGATCGGCATCCTCTTGAGTCTGGTCAGCTCCTGGAGTGGATTGTTTGTCTAGGGAATCAGTGTTCGGTGGGGTGTCTGTGGTGCCCGAACGGTGGGCATGAGTTTTGGCAGTCTCCTGGAATGTTCGCCAACGATGGCATATAGTCGCGCTGATGAGCGGAGCAACCGTCGGTGGTTTGAGGTCGCTCGGTCGAAGCGCTGGGTGATCATCTTGGTTTGATCTGCAGATTCATTTTGCCATCTTGTCAAGCCGATCGAGGAGGGATTGGTTCAGGGTGTCTGGAATTTCCAGTCTCTCGGACATGGATTATAGTTTGACAGAGTTCTTGGATCGTGCTGGTATACCCTTCTGGCTACGGTGGCTGTTCTTCAGCCATGGTTGTGATAATCTTGTTGCAATGTTCTTTTGCGTTAAAAAATCTAAAAGTCTCCCTAAACGTCGCCAATTTGTGGATACTAAAATCCACCTAACAAATTTATGAATATATCGGATGAGGAATCCGTAGATTTCATTAATAAGAAACCATCACAACACAAATCGATATGATTATACGAGTTTGTATTGATTGATGAATTTGTTCTAAAGCCTGAGCTTGCGTACAAAGTGATAAGTAAAAAAGTGAAAAGAAGATCTTTCCCTCTCTCTCTCTCTCTCTTCCATTCTATTTACATTATCTAAATTTCTCTACATTCTTGTTGAGGCTTACGAATATCTCGGATGGTAGCTTTGATATTCTTGCTCGGCTTGAACCTATACGACTCACGACCTCGGCATATTCCTCGGGAATCCCGGAGCGGTTACGACTTGGTCTCACGTCCCTCATACCACTTCTCGGTCCACCTACGTCACAGCGGATACTAAGTGCTGAGGCGTTCTCTCATTATCCCTATGTAGAATATCCTCTTAATGAATCCTTCTGAGGTCATTGTGTACTGAGCATTCTTTGTCATAACTACATAAATAAGACGAATCTTGCTGAGGGGATTTTGACACCAAAAATTTACTCTTTTAATTATCTGGCTTATATTAATAGATTTTGATCATATCTTGTCTGGTTAATAGCTCACCCAATTTGATTGACAACCATATATACTACAATGACTATGATAGTATGTTAGGGTACTGAATTAGTAAACCACTAAAAAATCCTACTATAAATTAGGCGTTGTTGCTATTTGGTTGTTTGTTTGTTACATTCAAGATTTCAGATCTTTTGAGATAAAGTTTGTTTACAATCTCTTTGGATTACTCACATTGTGTTATGTTTTTCTCTTTGCATTTTAGGTACATACAAAACTGTCTGATTCTCTAAAGTGGGTAATACCAGCGTCAGTGACCACTCTAAACGTCCATTTGTATGCACACAAGATCACAAGCATCTCTTACACTATATGGAAAACATTAACCTGCTACAAGGATAGTTAAGAGAGCAAAGGAACAAGAAAGCTCAGAGTAGTCCATCAAGATCAGCAAGTACCACCATCAATGGCTGATCAACTACAATAAGTACCACTTGTTACGGAGCATTTGGTTAAAGCTGGTGATGCACCTAACACTCACACTCAAAGGCATGAGATTAAGCCTCCTGCTATTTTGAACAACAACTTTGAAGTTAAGCGTAGCTTGATTGCAATGGTTCAGTCCAACAGGTTTCATGGCTTGCCTATGGAGGATCCCCTAGACCACCTTGATGAGTTTGATAGGCTCTGTGGCCTAACAAAGATCAATGGAGTGAGTGAAAATGCCTTCAAGCTGAGACTTTTACCATTCTTTCTGGGTGACAAGGCCCATCAATGAGAGAAGGCAGTTCCACATAACTCTATCATTCTTGGGATGCTTGCAAGAAGACTTCTCTTGCAAAGTTCTTCTCTACTTCAAGGACAGCAAAGCTTCGCAATGAGATATCTGGTTTTGTTCAGAAGAATGTAAACATTCTGTGAGGCTTGGGAGTGGTTCAAGACCTATACATTGCAGTGTCTTCATCACATATATATATATATATTAGTGGTATTTTATAAGGTCGTTGAGTAAAGTATTCAAACGCGCCAAATTTTTCACTGGTTTACTAGTTCTGTTCCTTAACATACTATCATAGTCATTGTAGTATATAAGGTTGTCAATCCAATTGGGTGAGCTATTAACCAGACAAGATATGATCATAATCTATTAATTCAACCCACATGATCAAAAGAGTAAACTAACAATCCTAATCAAACAGAACAAATAAAGAAGCTAAACTTAAATATAAGGGCTAGCATGCATTTGACTAAAGCTAACTAGATAAGTAGTGAGTAAGCAAGTAACAAGTGTGTAAATGAATCTTCAAACAAGCAGAGAATAGAAATTCCTAAGGATGGGGTAATTGATCAGTGATTCCCCTTAATCTCCCTATAACATACCTCAAACAAGAGCTGATACCTAGACAATAAACTCACAAAAATCAGATTCAATCTCTTGACAACTGATCTCAAGCTAAGTTATATCCAGACCTCTTTCTCGTTAACGGAACACAACCTAGCAGACATGAAGAAATTTTCTATTAAAGCCAATAAACACCCTAAGCAACCAATCTCTTGGGATAGGAATATAAATCTCTGAAATCAGATGGTTCAGACATTTCATCAAACACCTGATGGGTGTGGAAATGTCTAAGATCAGATTTCAATTGATCAGAAAGAAATAGGCATTAAAAACACTGAAACAAAAATGATTTATACATAAACAAGCTTAAACATCTAGGAGATCAAAGATTCAACACCAATCTATCTCATCCTTAAGAACCCAAAAACTATTCAGAACTCATTATGAACGAACATAAACCCAGAAAATGAAATAGATATGTAAATGATCAAGAATATGTTGAAACTAGTGAGAATGACAAGTATCAAAGGCAAATGTGAAGTAGATTTCAAATACAATGATCAAACACTCAAGAACACTCAAGAATAGTAGCCCAGAAAATGATGATCAAACTAAAAAAATGTAATATACATGATATTCAAAAGATTCATACTTAGATTAAGAGGTTAAACAAGATTCCAAGGTAAAAATCAAAGGGATTGAAAGTGCAATGATCAAAAACTTTAGAAACTCTCAAGAATACAAACCTAGAAACTTAAGCTTAAACTCATAAATCAATAGACACCAGATATCCATGATCCTAACGCTATGATAAACAAATATTAACTAGAATCATAAGCAAATACAACTTAGATTGAAAGATATTGATCTCAACATTCAAAGCATAAAAACTAGAGAAAAACCTAAGGAAGAACATAAAACAAAGGGTGAAAAACAAATGGAGGCGTAATTAAGGTTTATATAGTGGTTTAGGAAAACCCTAACCACTAGAAAAAATATATGAGTTTGGGTGCATTGCTCGACCAACAGCCGAGTGCCTTGGCCGAGTGGAGTCTTTTGCTGAGATTCAGATGCGCTTGGCTCGGATAGATGTCGAGTGGTCCATCCGCTTGGAGTCTTTGGCTGAGCTTCAGATGGGCTTGGCTCGGACATATGTCGAATGGTCCGTCCGCTTGGAGTCTTCGGGTTCGATGGGAATCAGCTGACTCGACCACTACCGAATGGCCTTCTTGCTTGGATCTTTAGGTGATTAACTCGACCAATTGCGGAGTAGATGGGCCGAGCAAGTTCCGTGGGAAAATCTTTTTCTTCATGACTCGGCTAAGTGGACGAGTAGCCTAGCCAAGTAAGTACTTTGGCTCGAGTAGTTTTTTTCTTTGCTCGGCCATTGGTCGAGTGGTCTAGCTGAGTGAGAAACTTGTCGAATGCTGGAATGGTCTTGGTTCGGCCAAATGCCGAGTGGCCTGGCCGAGTGAAAGACTTGGTCAAATCTTCAAGTTGTTGGCTCGGCCATTGGCAGAATTAAATGGTCAAGTCAACACTTCTCCTTCTTCACTTTGTCTTCATGGTTCTAAATGTTTCCTAAGTACTTGAAGTACCTCTAAAATGAAACATGTATGCAATATTTATGCAAAACTATCCTAAACATGCAAAGCTACTAAGAAAGACCATAAAAGAAGTTCATCCATCCACGCTTAGGGGAATCAAGACTGTTACTCCCAAACATTTTCATTACCACTGTCAAGATGGGAGACAACATTAACTTCCAACCAAATGAAGATTTCCTCTACTATTCAGAGGAAGAAGTAGCTGCGAACCCACATGATTTAAGTGATGCATAAATGGAGGAACCTAAATGTTATTATTTCGAAGAGGCTTCGAAAACCAGGAAGTGAAGAACCTTGGCTGAAGCACACAAGCATATTGTCTTGCTCCAGAAGTGGCAGAAGTTCCAAGACAAGTATATCAAGAGGACATTCAAGGATTTAACTGCACAAATCCAGAACCTAACTTCAAAAGTCAACAAAGCAAGCCCTTCTAGGCGAAAGAAGCTTCCCTCCCATGGTGCTCTCGCAAGGAGCACTTATACCACTATGGGTCCAAGGAGAGCAAAGCCGACGCAACCACCCAACGCTCTTCTTACGAACTCTGCACAACCCAGAGGAGGAGGAGGCAGAACTCCGCAACTCACAAACTTGGAGCTGACAGCAGGCTGGGTTTTGAACCACTCCAACACGACGCATCCAGCTCTATTCCAGCCTATACTGCTGAGACCATGGATGCTCATGTCTCCTCCTTCTTCAACCAGTACTGAGCTCCATCTCCACACAACCATTGTATAATCCATTGCATTTCTATTTGTGTTTTTTTTTCTTATGTGTGTTTAGTTGTTCTATCTCTTGAACTCTCCTGTAAATTTTTATTACACAAGGGTCTGTGTAATTTACGTTTGGGGGAGGGTTTAGGAAGCATCGAATGAAATTTGTGTTTGTTTTCTTAATTCCAATTGTGCATATCATCTAAGGCATAGAAAAACCGAAAAATATTTGAAAATTTTTCGAAAATCAATTTAAAACAGAGTGTTCATGTAGTTGCATTAGCTTGTTAGGATTGTACTTAAACTTGTTAGTTGCACTTGCATTGGGAACTAGGATGATAACAACCTTGTAAATGTGCTGCTTCATTAGATAGTATCGATGCCCTGGTTATTAGTTGTCTAATGCATAGTATTTTAATTTGAACTAAGTCTGCACCATGCTTGGAATCTATAATTGAATAATCTATTCTTAATTGAAGCATGTTGTGATATGATGCTTGTCCCTATCTATTTGAACCTGAACTTGATTTAATATTATCATGTCTATGCATTGGATTTTGAACTCATGGATACAATATACATACTTGGGTTTTTTTTACCATTCTGCCACTCTTGCAAATCCAAGTAGATTTCCCACCTTGAACTTAGATTTCTTTCAAGCCATTTATCAGTTAATGGATGTAAGGTCTTTTATGGAATGAGCTTGGTAGAAAGTGCTAGGTTAGAGCCGACAAGAATGGAATTTCATGTAGTTCTAGTTCACGATTTTTGGACTAGATAGGCGGGATTCGATTCTGGGTATTTGGGGTGATTGAAGAGGAAAAGAACTGTTTGGAAATAGCAAAACAAAAAGGAAAAAAAAACGGTTAAGAACTTTTAGGAGACGAAAGAAAAGCACAACATTATGATCTAGTAAAGGTTTTGGGTATCGTAATTAAAAAATGTATGGTTGGTGCAAAAAGAGAAGAAAAGGGCAAAATCCTAGAATATCTTCATGTGTAAGAAGAAAGAAAAGACGAAAAGAGAACCATAGCTGGCACCATCAGAAAGAAACCAATCCACTAGAAATCATCAAAAGAAACCTCTCGTAATATAAGAAAAAGAGAAGAAGAAAAGGAAATGAAAACCATGAAATTATTTTGGGCTATAAAGGGTAGAAATAGGATCTCCGACTAGGTTTAGAATTAGGAAAGCTTTTAGCTTCTATGTTATGGGGTAAATGGGATTCTGTTCNTGTTCTTGTATGCATCAATTGGTTCCTACCTTTAGCATTCTGCTAAAGCTCATTCCCTTTTGAGTGATCCCTGTTATGAACATGTTGACCATTTTGTATAGGGACCAATTTTGTCTCTTAACCTGTTCCTAGACCAAATGAGTTCAATGAATGTGCATAGCTTGATCC
>OVAV01000009.1:0-37889 GCA_900406375.1 Iberis amara | reverse complement strand
GATATGGTTTATGTTTAGGGATTATAAAAATTCCAACAATTTGTTGAAAATTTAATAAGATTTATCCGGTTTTCTAAACAACGTTCATTGTACTCCCATTAAGAGTACATTATAATCGTAGTACTAAAATACTTTATCTCCATGGTCAGTTCTAATTTTTTTTGTCAAAACATTATACACGATAATGAGTTTGAACAAAAATAATAAAAAATGCAAAACTAGCACAAATCATCAAATTAGAAGTTAATCAGTTATAAGTTATATGGTGAACGGAGAACGGTACGGAGCCTGATCCGGCCATCTTTTTAAACATGATTTTGTGATACCTATTGGTTCGGATTTTATGTAGGAAAAAACTTCTACGCTATGACTACAAGCTACAATAATGATCTGAAACGTTAGAACACAGTGGCTCACTGGCTCTCCAGGCTACTCCAGTTAGTTGGGGCCCATTAATGGCCCATTTAGGACCAAAATGGAAGCTGTTTGTTTTGTTCTTAGAGCGAGAAAGAAATCAACGGCGAGAAAAACAAAGGGGACAAGGAATTACGAAACGTAGAAACCAAAAACAAAAGTGTCTCTCTCACTCTCTCCTTCATTGATATATGTGCTCTCTCTCTGCAAATCTGTAAGCACGCGCCTCGCCAAACATAACATCATTACTTTTACTTAAACACTCTCTCCCTCTTAGGGTTTAACTTAATCCTGCACAAGACGGCCATGGCTTCATCTCTTTTCAACGCTTTGTTTTCTCCAAGGAGTAAGATTTCCTCTGCTATTAGTTTTTTCTTCTGTCCGCAATGTGGGTCTTCAACTTTAATATTTCAAGTGTTTCAACATTTTTTATGAAATTTCTTATAGTCCTTTGCAATTTCTTGCTCTGTTGTGAGTTATGTTTATGTATTTGTGGGTTTTTCTACTATGGTCCCTTAAAAGTTAAGATTCTTACAATTCTTCATTTTTATAATTGATTGTTTGTTTTAGGTCCACATACAATGGAGATGCTGCCAAGAAGTGGTCGGAGGAAATTACTGATATGGTGTGTCAACTTTTGGTGAGTTGATAATGATATGCCTAAGTTTAGGTAGGGAGTGAAGCAAATGGTCCGTGCTTTTGTAGGATAGATGTATAAAATTTCAATGTCTATCTTCTTCTCATCTCTTCTGGTTCCTTAAAATTGCAATCTTTTTTTTTTGTTAATTCTATTCTATTATTAAGTTTTACTCCATTACAAAGATCATATACATCAATCTCGTTTTAACTTTTTCTTATAACAACAATGCAAACACACGATTCATCTTCCACGCTAGAGAGTATTGTGTAAAGAAAATATATTTTAAAAGTTTAATGACTCAATGTCTATAAACTGTGCATTGAGAGTATTGAGTATCCACATAATTGAGTTTAAAAAAATTGATAAATTCACGGAATGAAAGCACTGGTGCTGTTTCTACGTGGATCGTTCTCTTGAGGGACTTCTTGCGTATTGGTGTTCTTTCCTTGACCAAGCCAAGACATTGTGAGTTTTGTTGGGAAAACTTTCTTCTTGCTTGACTCTTGATTTGGAACCTTCTTCTGGTCACTGACTGCGTGAGAGAAGCTCCTCATTTCGTTAAGCCTCTTCATCTTCTCTTTCTCCTGCTTCTTCTTATGGAAGGAGAGGAAGAACAAAGCTACCACTTTGGTTACCTTGTTACCTGAGTTAGTACCAGAAGATGAAGCTTTCTTGAGTTTCAAATGCCGGTTATGACGCCGAGGACAGCTCCTTGTGATTTTGATCAGGAGTTTCCTACATGGTCTGAGGATCTTGTGGTTTAAAGTAACTAAAGATGCAGCCCCTCTCATCTCTCTGATTCTAGCAAAAGTAGACAAAGTCTGAGCTAATGTGTATTTGTGATTGTTGGGTTCTCTTTTGTAACCATGACTTTTGTTGCATATAGCAGGTGGGTTTCACGTTTTGATGTGATAAAAGAGTCTTTACTTAAGTTTGTGGTAGCCATGATTCTGAAATTGAGAAGGGACTTTGTCTTCTTCTCTCAATCTGACAAAGACTTCTTTATTATCGAGTGTTAGATTTTGTGGCCATTTTCCTTTTTTTTTTCTTCTGCCTTATGGCTCATCTCAAATAGCAAAAGTCTCAAAAGTCAAAACGCATAGTACCGTAGCTTGATCAGGTTTAAGATCTCAGATAGATTTTCTCATTCTCTTATGCACAACACAAAAAAAAGGGAATTTTTTGGGACCAAAGCAAGAGCCAAGAAGGTTTGGGATTTATTGAATCTGTCGGTATTCTAAAAGGAGGGTGTAAACTATGTCACATCACGTAAAAGACCTATAAGTGTGCAATAAAAAGTTAATAGTTGACATTTATATAAAACATCGCATCAAGCCTGCAAAAATGTCAAATCGGGCTCCTACTCTGACGATTCTAGACAAAAATAGGTCTCAGATTGAAGAGTTATCTGAATTTTGGGTTTCTTAGGTCTGACTAGTCTAACCTCTAAAGTTTAAACTCTTTGTTATTGTCATTAATTTTACTTTCTTGATCGTAAAAAGTTGGTTTGACCTTTGAAGACATAGTTACACTTTCTTACTTTGACGCATTAAGACAAATTATTTAGGGGTGCTATTGATATTGAATGATTGAATCCGAAAGAGTTTAACTAGTGATTGATTTCAAAGTATTGTAGTTTTACATGGGTTTAGGGATTGTCATTTAAAAAGCTCCGATTTGGTTATTCAAGAATTGTCATTAATGACTTCCCCAATGCATCATTAATTTGAAAAAAAGTGTCATAAATCTTGATTAAAAAAGGGGAATTTAATCAGTTAAAAATGTTAAATCAAACTGTTTCGTCTTTGAGAGAACTCAATGTAGTTGGAGGCGTATCGACACGTTTAATAAATACAATAAAGACTCTTTTTGTGACTGTTACTGTAACATTTGATCTTCCCAAACCATACATACAAAAGAGGAGAAACTCAACTCAACTCCACACACAAACATCCTCTGTGATTTTTTTTTTTCATCCATTGATCAATCATGCCGTCTGGTCCAAAGAAGAGAAGGGCCTTGAAGAAGAAGAAGCAGCAAGCCATTACGAACAACAAAGACTTCAATGGTCATGGTACCACTCTCTTCTTACTGTTTTGGTATTTTGAAATTCTGTGAATTTCTTGACTGTTGGTATTTATACAATTTAGTGAACAATTCTGGTGGTCTTAGTGTAAAGGAAGCTTCTTTTGGTCATCTTGGTGTTGTAAGAAGATAGATTTAGTCTTGTGTAATTCCATTTATCTGATTTTGATAAGATAGACCCCTTATCCATGGCTCTGAATTTCACTTTTGATATGATTCGTCTTTTATTGTCTGGGGACTTGCATAAAGTGCTAGTTTTTTCAGTCATGTTTCCAAATAGTAAGTCTTCAACATGGTTTTTATGGAACATCTCAGGGAAAGGGAATGATGAACTTAGAAGCCAAGATGAAAGAGAGAATGATGGCAATTTGAGTTCCCCTAGTTATCAAGGGAATGATGAATTTTGGACAAGAGATTCATCATCACTTTCTTCATTATCTGCTCTCGGGAATGTCACAACTAACGAGAAAACTGAAGATGTTATGATTGTATTTGGAAGAGGAACGGATCACAACACCATAAATGCAACTTCTCAAGAGGCTGGTGATGCTTCAATTGCACATGTTGTTGATTCTCTTAAGTCTGCCTCAAAGGCTGTGATTTCTGACCAAAATGAGCAAGTTGAGAGCTCAATGGGCGTGGAGAAGTGTAGACTAAAAGGAACGAACATTTCGAGATCTCTTGTGGAAACAAGTGGAGAAATCAAGAGTGTGGAATGTTGTGATGAAGTAAAGGTATATTCTTTTTTTTTTTCTTTTTCTAATCAGCTCATTTTTCAGCTTCCTGAACCTTGTGGACATATAAATGCATGCAGGGTGTTTTGCCTTATAGTCAACCAGTTGCGGGAAACTCATGGTTGAGTTGCTGCGGTTTGTTTGATGTAATGACAGAGTTTGAGAGATAAAGACAAGGTTAGTTAGTTTGTTTCTGAGAAGTGCAGTGTTTCGTTTATTATTGATTTTACTAAACCAACTAAGAGGTATCACATGTTGTATAGCGGATTGCTCTCAAGTCTCTACCAATAGTGATGCCTAGCTTTAGACAAGTTTTTCTCTATCCAACATTCAAACTCTTGTTTAACATTATATATGTGGTTCCTACTATATATCAGTATTTGAGATTATTTCCCTTTTTTCACCAAACGTATAACAAAATGATTGTTGTTTTCTTGCTAAATTAATTTGAGCTGTAAATCGAACAAAACCAAAAATAACTAATGGGCCGAAAAAGTCGTTAATTGGACCACACGGCCACGTTTAAAGAGAGCTTTCACACTCAAGTGTCTCCAGATTTGTGTCGGTGATCGAAGCTGCAGTAACATTAAATTATCTTCCATTACACGAAATTGCTTTTTTTTAAAAATCCATCCTTTTTGACAGTGGGATTTTGGCATTTTAAGGCCGTAGATAGCTCACAAAATTGGATCTAAGACGCAATCCATTTCTTCTGGTAATCTTTCTCTCAATCTAGATCTCATTACTTCTATTTATTGCTTTGATGCTTGATTCAAAGCTCTTAATTGATCTCTTTAAACTTCCTTTTACTTACTATCTAATGTTTTGTCCTCAAAGATTTTAGCTTCCAGCTTATCCGATTAGTTAAATTTCATCGAGTAGTAAGATCTGAATGTCAGTGTTTATTCTGTTTAGTTTGGTCATCTAGATCTGTAATTATGTGTTTGTTTCTCTGCTGAATCGTATTGTTATCTAACAAACATAAAGCATTTAGCAGTTCCATCTCTGTAGTCAGTTATGCCTAAAATTAGTTTGAGCTATGATTTCAAGCTGATTGGTAGGAATAAGAAGATCCAGATGTTGCAGGAGGAAATACATTATGTTTCCGGTTTAGTCAATTTCGGTTTAATTGTTTCTTTGCAATTATAGTCATCGGTTTAGACCTTTGAAACTCACGCGCGTATTACGCCATTATCAAAAATCTCCTTTAATCTCTCTCATCAAATCTTCTTCAACGGATTGATCTCTTCGAGATGATCTTCTCATTCTGAATCATCTCTGATCTCTTGAAGAGACTGCTGCTTCGATTTTCAATACACTTATTTGGTTGGTTTGCAGGTGAATGTGAGTTAGGTTGCAGAGGCTCTAGGAACATGGCCATGGGAAAGTATTCTCGTGTAGATGGGAAGAAATCATCCAACTATGGATTAACCATTACCATTGTTCTGGTAGTTTCCCTCTGTTTAGTTGGGGCATGGATGTTTATGTCTTCGTGGTCTGCTCCGGTTGATTCTATTGACTATTCTTCAAGTGCTACTTCAAAAGATGTGGACTCTGCTACTAAGAATGACTTCAAAAGAGAAGAAGGCGATCGAGATCAGAAGAACTTTTCTGATGAAAAGGAAGAAGAAAACAAGCCTGTGACTCAGAACAACGAAGTGAAGACTGATACTGAGAAATCTACTGACCAGTTGGATGAGAGCTCTGTCGAGAAAACTGAGACACTCGAGGAAAATAAGGAGAATGATGACAACAATGGCGATGGAAATGGGGAGAAAGAGAAGATTGTGAAAGAAGTAGAATCTGAAGTTGATGAAGCAAAAGAGAAAGAGAAAACGCAAGTGGAAGAGAGCGCAGAAGAAACCAAAACTGAAGATGGTAATGGGACTGAAGAAAAATCGGAAGAGAAAGTTAGTGAAACTGAAGAAAAATCGGAAGAGAAAGTTAGTGAAACTGAAGAGAAATCGGAAGAGAACGCTAGTGAAGCTGAAGAAAACTCGGAGAAGACTAACAAGGACGTCTTTCCAGCTGGTGACCAGGCTGAAATTACGAAGGAGTCGAGCACTGGAGATGGAGCTTGGTCCACTCAATTGGTTGAGTCACAGAACGAAAAGAAATCACAAGAATCTAAGGACCAAAGTAGCTATGGATGGAAAACATGCAATGTGACTGCTGGGCCTGACTACATCCCTTGCCTTGACAATTGGCAAGTTATCAAAAAGCTTCCTTCTACAATGCATTATGAACACCGCGAACGACATTGTCCTGAGGAATCTCCTCGTTGCCTTGTGTCTCTACCTGATGGTTACAAGCGATCCATCAAGTGGCCAAAGAGCAGAGAAAAGGTAAACTTAGTATAATAATTTATAGCAATAAAACCCGTAAACTCAATTCAATTCTGACCAAAGAACTACACCATGAAGAGACTTTGTTAACGAGAGAAGTTGTCTCTAGCTCTCGACCAATGCTGAGCTAGAAAAGCTACAATGTGATGTCATGAAAGTTTTTTATTATGTAATTTCAGATCTGGTACAACAATGTTCCACACACCAAGCTTGCAGAGATCAAGGGACATCAAAATTGGGTGAAGATGAGTGGTGAACATCTCACGTTCCCTGGTGGTGGTACTCAGTTCAAGAATGGTGCCCTTCATTACATTGATTTCATCCAAGAGGTACAAATTATATAAAATAGCTACATTATTTTTCTCATTACTCACTAGTATTGAAGTAATTATGTTGTTTCAGTCATATCCTGCTATTGCGTGGGGAAATAGAACCCGTGTTATATTGGATGTTGGGTGTGGAGTTGCTAGCTTTGGGGGTTACCTTTTCGAAAGAGACGTGCTTGCTTTGTCATTTGCTCCCAAGGATGAGCACGAAGCGCAAGTACAATTTGCACTGGAACGTGGTATTCCTGCAATGTTAAATGTAATGGGAACAAAAAGATTACCATTTCCCGGTTCAGTTTTTGACCTTATCCATTGTGCTCGTTGTAGAGTCCCTTGGCATATTGAAGGTAAAAAGAGTGATCCATTGTGTAGTTTTACCTTTTGTTCCATAGAATGACCCTTTTTTTGTTGTTGTTTGAATGAAGGTGGTAAACTTCTTTTGGAATTGAATCGCGCTTTGAGGCCTGGTGGTTTCTTTGTTTGGTCTGCGACTCCAGTCTATAGGAAGAATGAGGAAGATTCTGGTATATGGAAAGGTAAGACAATTAATAAGACAGAACAGGCTTTTGGAAATTGATTTAATTTGGAGAGATGTTCTTTGTGTTGTTAGCAATGTCTGAGCTCACAAAGGCAATGTGCTGGAAGCTGGTGACGATTAAGAAAGACAAATTGAATGAAGTTGGTGCTGCGATATACCAGAAGCCAATTTCAAACAAATGTTACAATAAAAGACCTCAGAATGATCCACCTCTTTGCAAAGATTCGGACGATCAAAATGCAGCCTGGTAGAATAGCTAAACTCTTTGCTAATTTACTAGTAAACCCGATGAAATGTGATGCTCATAGGCTTAATATTTACGGTTCAGGAATGTTCCACTTGAAGCATGTATACATAAAGTGACAGAAGATTCATCGAAGCGAGGAGCAGTGTGGCCTAACAAGTGGCCAGAAAGGCTTGAGACTGCGCCTGAGTGGTTGGATTCACAGGAAGGTGTGTATGGAAAACCTGCACCAGAGGATTTCACTGCGGACCAAGAGAAGTGGAAGACTATTGTTTCGAAGTCATACCTTAATGGGATGGAAATCGATTGGTCTAATGTGAGAAATGTGATGGACATGAGAGCAGTGTATGGAGGATTTGCTGCTGCATTGAAGGATATGAAATTATGGGTGATGAATGTGGTTCCAGTGGACACCCAAGATACACTTCCGATCATATATGAACGTGGTTTATTTGGAATATATCATGACTGGTGTGAATCATTCAACACTTATCCCAGAACTTATGACCTTCTCCACGCAGATCATCTTTTCTCTACCCTCAGGAAGAGGTAGATAACCTTTTCTCATATAGTCTCCAATGCATAGCTTGATGATCTTCTTTTGAATTATTTACAGGTGCAATTTGGAGTCGGTAATGGCTGAAATTGATCGGATTCTTAGACCAAAGGGTACTTTGATCATAAGGGATGACATGGAAACAGTAGGGGAAGTTGAGAAAATGGTGAAATCAATGAAATGGGAAGTAAAGATGACACAGTCTACAGAGAAGGAAGGTTTGCTTTCGATTCAGAAGTCATGGTGGCGTCCTACTGAAACTGAGACTATTAAATCGGCCATCGCTTAAACTATTCAGAAAAGCATCAAATTGATTCTTCTTTTAATATTTGTATCTTTTTGCATTGCATACAAAACTCTAGAATACAAGATCTTAGCTTTCAAAGTGTATACCAACAGAGTTTTATTTTGTTACGAAATAATTTTAAATTTTTACAATTATTTTCTTCTTTTGAGTATTCTTTTTGATTTGAATTGGTGATGGACAAAAATTGTAAAGAGAGCATTGAGGAAAGATGAAATAGGTTAACAAAATTTTCAGAATCAAGTAGAGAATTAAGTATAAAACTGATATAAATTATCCGGATGAATCTAAAACAAAATCTATAAGTCTGCAAAGAAACTACTTGTAGTGTCCACACGAGTCTGTTTACTTTTTGTTTTCCTCTTGGTACCTGTACAAGCAAAACAAAAACACTCAAGAAATGAGATCATATCATAAGTTATTTTACTATAACAAGAAAATGTTACATACCACTGGAAGGCTTAGGAGGATCATTGTCCAGGTCCATCTCATCATTGTCGCTGTCACTGTCTCCTGCAGCTCCTGATGCGTTTCCATCAGAACCTTGAATAATCTCATCAAGGTTCCACAACTTCATCACCATGAACAGAAAGTTAATCAAGGATCCATTTATGAAACTATAAAGGCAGAGGCTGTGCTACCGAGATAAGAAATAATACCTTCAGCATACTGTCATGAGCTGTGCTACCGAGAAACCTGTTATCATGCGACAAAGCTACAAAAGAGATTTGAGATAAAAGAAAGAGTTAGAAACTCCTTCTACGCAAAGAATCAACAAAATGTTGTTAGAAAACAGAGAACTCTAAAATACCGAGATCTTCGATAGGGAAATCGTGTGACCCAATTGGCTGTATGATTCTGTTGGGCAGTATTCCAACGAGGCTATAGAAAAATGATATAAAATTTGATTGAAGTGAGTGAAGATAAACAACAAAGATCTCTTTATTAAAGTAGAGTTTTTTTTTGTTACCTAAGTATTCCATTATCACATCCAGTGATGACTCTGTCTTCATCAAGCTACATCACAGACCCAAAAGACTTCTATTAGCCAAAAGCCCCTAAATGTTACAGTAATAATATGCTAAAAAAGACTGTATCATCTCACCTTTAATAGAGTATCAACTGAATTTGGAGCTAGATCAACAAACCGATCGCTGTAGACAGGAAAAACATTTCAGACAGTTATATACCAATACCATCCTCACTATGTCTTATATCAACATAGTTTTACTATTAGATAGATATATGATTTACCTGCAATCCTTGAAAAATCCCCATGAATACAGCAAGAGAGTACCATCTTGAGTTCCACATATAACTTTACGGCCATTCTGTAATAAATCAGTTAAGAACAAAGATTCATACGTACGATAAGTAGAAACAATTTGGAGAGAGTACTTTGCTGTTGGATGATGGATTAGGAAATTGTCCTTCAAGCACATAATGGACCTACCTTCATTATAACCACAGAAAGCAATTCGTCTTCAGAAAACTCAGACTGAGATTGGACCTTGCTCGTTCTGAGATTACACACAGACAGAGTTCCATCTCCACTAAACCGTGTCAAAGAAACAAACATAAAAGAAATAAGCAGAAGAGCCTTCTACGAAAACTCAAAAGGGAATAAGCTAAATCAGATGATTATAAAAATCCAAACCTTGTAGCCAAAAGTCTCATTGAATCAGATGCAAAGGTCATGTCAGAAATGTAATCCTCATGTGCATTAAACTCGTGAGTGCAAGACTGCTGTCTCGTATCCCAAATCTGAGAAAAATGAACATACATTATCATAAGATAAGCATGTAATTACACTGCACAAGAGCAAAGCCCCGAAAGAAAATTGAGCAAGAAACTTTCGACAGGAAATACTAAGTTCTGGAGGCAGAAGACACACACACACACACACACTAACATCTGGAGATATTAAGTAACACTAACCTTAATTTTTCAATCACAAAAATTGTAGAGATATCATCAGAATAAGTTGTATTATAGTTGTTTTACAATCTCTAGATGATTAAAACAAAAGAGAAGAGCTTTGTACAGACCTTAACGCAGCCTTTATCATCCCCTGAAGCGATTGTTGTCTCAGTAACAGTTATCAAAGTATTAACAGCATCCCTATGAAAACAACAGCGATCCTCTATCACTTAAAAACTACCAGTCTACTAAAAGTGTATCCAATTTAGAAAGAAAAGCAAAAGCGTACTCGTGAGCATTCTCAAGACGTGCAACACTAGTACCAGTCTCAACATCGGTCGCTAGAATGGAGCAATCAGCTGAAGCCGTGACGATTCCTAAATCCCATAAAAAGCATTTAATGTAAAGCAGAACTAAAATCGCTTGAACATGAGTTCAAAGTTGAAAGCAACAAACTTTGGCCATCATCAATGAAGCGAGCAGCTCTGCAAGACTCCTTATGGGCACGAACTTTACGCTCCCTAACACCAAAATTCAGCGATTCTCATAAGAAAAGAGACCAACTTTGCAGATAGAAAGAGTGTTCAATACCTGACCAATGAAGAATCTGTGTCGTAACGGTATCTGCAAAAGGGAGAAAAATTCGAGATTAAACGATTACAGCTTGTTGTGGAGGAACAAGGAAGCGAAAGGGAAGGGGTTTTGAATTACAGATGCAAGTGGCCATCAATGAGACCAGCAGCGACTAGGTTCTTCGATGGATGGAAGTCGATACCGAACGCGTTGGCTCCCAAATCGATCTCCATCACCGCTTGAGGATCTTAGTTTCAAGATAGAGAGAGAAGTGACCGAAGAAGCCCTCTGAGCGATTTGAGTAGGGTTTAATTAAGGGTTTATCGGAGAGATCTTCTTTTCTAATTTGACAATTAGCATCGGATCGGTTGTGTTTTTTAAAATGGTGCAATTAGGACCGGGTTTTCACTTTAATATACCACGCGCATAAAGTTTTATTTCATAAAATATAATTTTATATGTAAAACAAAAAAATTATATAATATACATATTTAGTTATAACATTTATTAGTCAAAAATAATATATATTTTTTTGGTCAACAATATAGTATATTAGTTTAGAAGATATCCATAAACGGATACCGATCCCTTGACGGAAAAGTACAATCCCACATGGGAAACATGAAATCATTCGAGGATGAAACGGCTAAAACTAGTCTAGAGGACCTAGTTCCGACAATTGAAACTTTAAAACAGAAAACCAGCCATCTACAAAGAGAGGATACCGACATCGGTTGAGAACCGAATCGGAAACACGTCACAGGAAACCGATTCCCGAAATAGTATCCCCTAAAACATAACATACTACCATCGTTGACGCTATTCTCGATCTTGGTGAAATAAACAAAATAAAGAAAACAACAAAAGATAAAGCCCAACATTATTAAAAAGTCCAAACGACAACCCAACTGAGAAGATGATTGTGAACGGCGATGGCAGCTCCCGATCATCAAACCGATCAGGTTTCGCCGAGACAGCTGGACGACGAGCCACGTATCCCGATCCTTACCACCCAAATCTGGACATGCATACACCAAGTTAGTTGAAACACCAAAGGGGAGATCCATCGCTAGCATGCCTAGAAACGTTTGACAGTGAAGATCGAAGAGATGCATGCATCGATGGATTGATGATAGTGGTAGTGCGAGATGAAGCAAGAAGAAAGGATGATGAAAGACTTGGTGACGAGATCTCTGAGATACGGAAAGAAAAAATACAAAGATAAAATATTTACAAGCACGGTGCCGGCGAGAAGCCGGTCACCGGCAAAAGCAAGAAAGGATGGTGATGAAAACAAAGATACAGTAGAGAGAAGATGGAGGAGAGAGCGATGTAAAATTTTTAGTCAAAAATAATATATTAAATATACTATATGTATAATATAATAAAATATATTATTTTTCAAAAATATATTAATTATGAAAATAAAAATGTAAATAAATTATTCATTTAATTATTTTATGTTTTTGATATATAATAATATATACATATGTATATATTAAAGAAAGAGGTTAAAAAGATGTTTCTCTCTCTTCTCTCTCTTTCCTGATGGTTACTGCGATCTCTCACGATGAATCTTCTCATCGAATCTGTTTCAAAATCGGTAACTTCCGGGTGGTTATTTCAGGGATTGATAACTGTTTTCTGATAAACCGTTTATGGATGTTCTATAAAAGGCTATCTTTCCCCTGTGCTTGTCTTCTTTCGCAAAGTGTTTTTTATCAATCAAGTGCATCCATGGCTGATAAGATGAGAAGACAACTGCAGGAGATTACCCTTGGTTCAACTGATCCCGTCATCACGCTCCCCTTTGATCTGTGCGAAGAACCTGTTCAGGAGACTCAATTCAGTCTGATTGCGTTGCCGGTTAACCCACGGAAACAAAACCTCAGTGCTATGATGAACATTCTTCCAAGGCTCTGGGGTTTTGATGATGAAACAACCAGTCGAATCATTGACAACCGTAAGAACCAATTTCTGTTCCGTTTTGAAGAAGCAATGACATCTGTCATGAAGCGGGGTCCTTGGTCCTTCAACGAATGAATGTGTGTCATTCAACGCTGGACACCCAACCATTCTGATGAAGATCTTCAATTCATACCTTTTTGGATTCAGATCAGGGGTATACCACTCCAATTCATCACTGATCGTATGGTCACCCATATTGGGTTTCAAATTGGACACTTCCTGGAGTCTGATCTCCAAGCTGAAGGCGCAGTTCATGTTGACTACGTCCGTGTGAAGATTCTCTGGAACATTAACTATCCACTCTGTTTCCAGCGATTGTTCCATTTTGGTGATCAAACCTGTCTCCTGAAGTTTAAGTATGAAAAACTCCGCAACTTTTGCTCTGTGTGTGGATCTCTCCAACATGATGAAATTGAGTGTCCATCCAATATACTTCCACCACCGGTCTCTGATGAAGACTCTGATCCATCGGAAGATGGTGATGAGGATGGACATGATGATACACCCTCTGAAGCGCCTGTTCCTGATGCTGCATCGGCGCCTTTTGCTGCCCCTGTTCCTCCAAAGACATCTTGAAGATAAAGGTCAACAATCAAAGAAAAGGAAGACTGAATCTGGTAACATCTCTGCTTCTCCCATTCCGATTTGCAACAGGGTTACGAAGTGGGTGATGATTACGCAAGTACCCTCAAACGCCGTTGTCATCGTGCTGAGACGTTAGCGATTCGCAACTGGTTCATTTATGCTCCTGATGTTCCTGGAACTTCCAAAGTCCATGATGCTACTAACCAAGGTGATGGTTCGGTAGGCCATAAGCTACCGGAGGAGCCGTGAATATTGGAAGTTGGAACTGCCGGGGTTTAAAGGAGTTCCCGGTTGTTCGATGTCTTAAAGGGATACAAACAAAGTATTCCTTGGACATACTCTTTTTAATCGAAACAAAGAATCCGGATGATAGAGTTCGGGATGTTGCGTCTTGTTTGGGATTTGATTATGTACGTTGTGTCTCGCCGTTAGGCATTGGGGGGGTTTAGCTTTGTTATGGAAGAAGTCTATTTCTGTTTCTGTTGTGTCTATGGATGATCGTATGATGGATATTAAGGTTAATAATAATGGTTTTACCTTCTATTTATCATGTTTATATGGGCATCCAATCCCTTCTCTTCGACACCATTTATGGGAGCGATTACAACGTATAGCAATTAATCGCTTTGAGCCATGGTTATTAGTGGGAGATTTTAACGAAATCCTAAGTAATGCTGAGAAAATTGGGGGTCGGGTCCGAGAGAACTATACATTCACAAACTTTCGTAATATGGTAAACCATTGCCAGATTGCGGATTTGCCTTTTAAGGGAAACAATATGACTTGGTCCGGGAAACGCAACAAACAAATAGTTCAATGTTGGTTGGATCGATCTATGGCTAATAATCAATGGAGAGCAAGCTTTCCGGGTTCTATCACTGAATTATTGGAGAAGACAGGATCGGATCACCGTCCGGTAATTGTTAAAATTTGCAAAGTGTCTGAACCTTCCCGTTGGCTATTCCGATTTGATCGCCGTTTTATACATCACCCAGAGTTTGCATCAGTAATTAGTGAAGCTTGGTCTTCTGATAATGTTACACATGGTTCCATTCTCTCGGCTGTTTCCAATACTCGCAGAGCGATTTCATCTTGGAAACAATCAAATTTCACTAATGCTAGACTGCGTATTCAACAGAGTATAGAAGCTATTGATATGGCTTTGCTAGACCCAAGACAATCTCATGCTATGCTTAAGTCTCTGTACTCTGATTTACACAAAGCCTATAGCGATGAATCAGAATACTGGCGACTTAAGATTCGAATCCTTTGGCTACGTGAGGGTGACCGTAACTCTACATATTTCCATGCTTGTGTCAAGAACCGTAGAGCACGTAATACTCTCAAATTTCTTCAATCTTCTTCTGGATACAACGTTTACGGTAATCGCAATATGGCAAAGGAGGCTGCTGATTATTTTCAAACTTTATTTACAAGCAATGGATCGAGTTCATATGACCACCTATTCGAAGGTTTTACAGAGCATGTGACTAGTGATGATAATGAAGCCTTGATAAAACCAATATCTGATATGTAAATCAAATAAGCTTTGTTTTCTATTGGCAGTGACAAAGCGGCTGGACCTGATGGTTTTGTTGCCTCCTTTTATCAGACTTACTGGAGCATTGTCAAGGACTCTATATGTCACATGGTCAGAGAATTTTTTGAAACTGATACGCTTCCTCCGACTTTGAATCACACTAATATCTGGCTCATTCCAAAGCTATCATCGCCAATACGTATGACGGATTTCCGACCTATCAGTTTATGCTCTGTTTTGTATAAGGTCATCTCCAAAATTATGGTAAATCGTCTAAAACCCATATTACCGCGACTAATTGATGAGGAACAGGTTGCATTTGCTCATGAAATATTCCACTCGATGAAGATTAAAAAACAGGTATCGAAATCATTTATGGCTATTAAAACCGATATTAGCAAAGCTTACGATCGACTGGAATGAGATTTTTTAGAAGCGGTTCTTCATCAGCAGGGGTTCCACCCCTCTTGGATTCGATGGATTATTGTTTGCGTTCGCTCGGTTACCTACTCTGTTCTGATTAATGGTAGCCCCTTTGAGCATATTCAACCACAACGGGGTCTTCGACAGGGTGATCCCTTATCGCCGTATCTGTTTATTCTATGTGCCAATATCCTCAGTTTCATGATCAAGCGTGCAGCGAAGGCTGGATTATTACAAGGGATCAGATTGACAACGAATGGACCGATGTTAACACATCTCTTTTTTGCCGATGATTCCTTATTTTTCTGCCGTGCCAATCGAACCAATGCCAACCAACTAAAGCAAATCTTTACGGCTTATGAGACTGCTTCTGAACAACAAATCAACTATGCGAAATCCTCTATAATTTTTGGCCCCAAAGTTTTTGAATTTCAACGCAACGCTGTCAAACATATCACCGGGATCACATCTTTATGAGGTAATGGCCGCTATTTAGGGATTCCTGAATTATTTCATCGAAGCAAAACTAAGAGTCTACACTATATTGTCGACCGGCTCAACCAACGCATTCATGGCTGGGAGAATAAATTTTTATCTCTGGCAAGCTGTGAAACACTTATTAAGTCGGTTCTCTGTGCTCTACCTGTCTACACAATGCATTGCTTTTTACTCCCACTCACAACATGCGACACTATAACTCAAGCTTTAGCTCAGTTCTGGTGGGGTTCAACTCGCAATACACGAAAACTTCATTGATTGTCTTGGACCAAGTTATCTCGGTTAAAGGAACAAGGAGTTATGGGATTTCGTGACATTCACTTGTTAAATAGAGCACTACTTGCCAATCAAGTATGGAAGTTATATCATCGTCATTCCAGCTTGGTGTCCCGGGTTCTTAAAAGTAAATACTACCTTCATGTATCCATTCTTGAAGCTCGAGTTCCCAAAACTTCATCTTATGGTTGGACTTCTTTGATGTCGGGCCGTTCGGTGTTAAGCCCTGGGATTCGTCACCAGATTGGCAATGGTTGCAACATACGTGTAGGGATTGACCCATGGCTACCTACGATGCCTTCTCGACCACCACACCTGCGTTTTGGCTGTAATCCATACATTCCAGTTTCGGTTCTACTTCGTCCAGGATCTCAGACTTGGGATGAACAGCGTTTACAACAATTCATTCAACCAGAAGATATTCCCCTAATGAAACAACTTCATGTTTCACATACTGCTACAGACGATGGTTTACTTTGGGAATTCGCTAATAATGGTATCTACACACCCAAATTGGGGTACCATTCATTGCTCCAACAATCACATTTACCACCATTAGAGTTACCTCCTCTACATCGTCTGCCGGACGTCCCACGTCTACTCTGGAAACTGAAATTACCTCCAAAGTTGAAGAATTTTATGTGGGCTCTCTCTTCCAATATCATTGCTACTAAAATCAATCTTGACAGGCGCATGTTAAAGCCTAATTTATTCTTCCCCCGTTGCATGATGCGTTATGAGTCCTCTTTACATGCGTTCTTCACCTGTCTTTATGCAAAGGGAGCTTGGCGGATGCTATCATTTCCAATCGAAGATATACTTTTGTCCAATTTCACCATGTCGGATATATTGTTGGCACTGATGCAACGTACATCCTTGATATCTCTCCCTTTGCAACAACAATTGGCTCCTTATTTTCTGATTTGGCGTCTTTGGAAGTCTAGGAATTCCCTTCTATTCAATAGAAAGACAATTCTTCTTCCAATACTTATACAACTCACGTTGCAAGATATCAACGAATGGATAGAGGTGCATAACAGAGTATCCACAAAATCTGATACTGTCATTTTAGAGACACGAGATACAGCCCCTACCACAGTCTGGTCCCGACCTCCTTCTGGTTTTTATAAATGTAATTATGATATTGCCATTGATTCACTGAATTATTGCATAGGCATGGCTGGATCCTTCGTGACTCACAAGGATATATGATTCATTGTGGCATGTCTCGGGACCATATCAAGCCCACTGTCGTCGAAAGTGAGTTTGCAGGTCTCTTATATGCCACACAAATGATATGGAGTTTAGGATATAAGTCTGTTGTGTTTGAGGGAGACAATATCCAAGTCACGGAATCTATTTTGGGTACTTCTACTAACCGCAAATTACAGGAGTATCTTGCATCTTTCTAACAATGGCGTCCTTGCTTTTCTACTCTCAAGGTGCAATTCAATCCAAGGACATGTAACACATGCGCAGATACTTTGGCTAAGACTGCTTTAATGCATACTTATGACTCTGTTGTTTTTAATACTTGTCCACAATTCTTACACAATGTGTACCAACTTGACTTTGTAAACTGTTAATATCTATGTAATGATGAATAAAAAATATATATATATATATATATATGTATATATATTATTTTTAAAAAACAAATCTAAGTTAATTAATGATACCAAATATATATATATATATATATATATTAATTATATTTTCGTTTTACATAATTAATTATTCAAAAACATTAAAATTTTTAATAGATTTTATTATTTTATTAATTAGATATTTGTTTGGTTACAAGGAATAGCATGATATATTTCAGAATGTGTTTACAACAAAGATATATTTAATTATTTGTCATTTTTATCCATAAGAATTTTTTTTCTTCATTTAACTAATGGTATATAATATAATAAATTACAAATAAAATATTTGTTTTAAAAAATCTTTTGTTTTAATATATAGGAGATTTAATGTAATTTCCACTCTTTTTAAAGATTTTTTCATAATCACTTTTTCTTAAACTCAAACATTAAGTGGTATTGTAATTTCCACTCTTTTCAAAGGATTTTTCATCACCTTCTTCATAAACGAGAGATGCTTTATGGAGTAGATATAAATTGTAACACCACAAAATTGTGTTTCCGAAGTTGAAAGTTTTTTATTGGGCCTCGAATAGAGTTGAATTTTCGGGTATTCGGTTCGGCTCCGGGTAGGAACCTTCGATTCTAGTTCTTCGGGTCCTAAATTCTAATACCCAATTGATACTTTTCTAATATTCGGTTCGGTTCTTGTAGGTTTCGGATCGGTTCGGTTCTATGTTAAAAGAACCGAAAAAACCCAAAATTTTTGGTTCTAAGTCCGTTCTGAATATTTTGAGACCCGAAATACCAAAAAAATATTCGATATTTGCGGTTCCAAGTCGGTTCCGGGTCTCAAACTCGAAATACCCCAAATACAAAAATTTCCCAAAAAATTATAATACCTGAAATAGTTTAAGACTAAATTACCCGAAGAAAAACTAAAATACCTAAAAATACAAAAATTACCCGAAGAAAAATAAAAATTATCAAAGAAAAACTAAAATACTCGAAATATATATTAGGTATATATATGTTGGGGTATTGAGTTCTACCCATCGGTTCTCGGTTCGCTTCCAGTTCCTACCCGAAATCCATAGTTCTTCATCTTAGGAACCATCGGGTAATTTGGATGGAACCGGAACCGAACCAGAACCGTTTTTTTTTGTTCTTCGGTTCCGATTTTTTTTGCTCAGCCCTAGCCTCGAGTATGTGTAAGCAAAACCCAACTATGAAATATAACATATGTTCCCATATATAAAGGATATTAAAGTTTTTGAGTTATTATTTTGTGCCTCTACATTTGAGATAAGAGTAATTCTTCAGAAACAAAAAGAGACAAGCAGTGCAGAGACAAACCGATGTAGCCTCTGGAAAAGTCAGAAAAGGACGAGTAGACGACCTCTTATTGTCATGAAATTTTCTGGGTGAGTAGTTCTTCCTCTTATCCATCTTCTCGCGAAAGCGAATCTCCATTTGTTTTATTGAGTGGTGTTTGCAAGGAGCGGATATGCGACCTGCCAGGGAGATTGTACCTTTGGAAGGGTAAACGTTATTTGATCGGGACGAAATTTGGAGGAGATCTTAAAGACACATAGATCTTCGATCTGAACGGTGGGATCAAAAAATTATTGGTTTGTTTGTAAGTTAATCATTTGTTTCTAATCGTCACATGTTCTACCAATTTTCCATATATGTCAAGTTTAGGATTTAAGATTGTTTGGACCACCTAAAGGACTCGTAAGGTCTAATATTTTGTAGGAAAGCATTAGACACATGGATATGATTCTTTGTAGAAGGAGAAGTCATTTGGAGGTCTATACCATAGGGAAGTGTGTAGTTAAAACTACTGCAATGTTGTTGTTCATCAGTTTCTATCGAATGTTCTTCGTCAAGTGGCTAAGATGAAGAGATGAACTGTAGTAACACGGTAACTTCTTTCTAAGCTTGTTCAATATGACTTGCTGAGTATGGTTTTACATGTCTTTTGAGCACTGATTGAATTTTTAAAATGAATGTTAAACATGAGATGAGAATGAGATGATGTATGATGATAATAATGTTATAAGATAAAAATGTGAATGTATGTTGGGCTATATGAAGGACGTTACGTGAAGTTCAAAAATCAAGGCTGATAAGCTGGGAATGGGAGAGCACGAGCTACGACTGGCCTCTGGGAATGAGGTTCATAAGTTATCACAAAGATGACTGAACCTAATAGGGTTCATAAGTTATTACAAGGATGATTGAACCTAATGAATGATTTGAATGTTATGACAGTTATAACTTGTATCCATGCAAGTTATTTGTTTGTAGTAAGTAAGTTTATGTGTGATATTGATTCTTGTATAAAATGAAAAAGTGTTCTATGTTCTAGTTTGTATTTTGAAAAATGCTAGCTATATATTTGCTAGTATCTGAATTTATGTTATTAATTGTTGGATTAATTGTATTGTGAATATGATATTTAATTTTATATGACATTATGAATGTGAATGCATTTAAATTGTTGTTATTGTGTCTCAATGTGCTATAATGCTCATACCTCATTGAATAATTCAAATTACTCATCTCTTTCTTATCTTTTCAAGCAAGTTAGTTATCAGAAAGTTGTTCAAGCTATTATTATAAGTGGTTATTCAAACTATTGAAAATTTTACCGGCGAAGTCAAAGTATAACACAATGGCTTAGCATTTGTTGTCAGGGAGCGTTTTACATAAATAATAAATGCCACCACAAATCGAAAAAAGCTAATTCATTACTTAGATATTGATCACAAAGTATAGCAGGAATTTGTAATAGCTATGTATAGATATTTAATAATATCGGTTTAAGCATTCTATTTACAATTTGGGTCATTAAAATTTAACGTTTTCTATAGGTAAAGTTTTTGTGCTATTTGCAGAAGGTAATCAAATATAACTTTTATTTTCTTCAATCTTCTCTCCACCTTCAATTGACAGAGCATAGGTAGAGAGAAGATTGAAGAAAATAAAGTTATATTTGAACATATGCTCTACACTCAATTAAACTAGTGTAGATGGTTAAGCAGCTCTTAACGACGATCATTGTTGGATATATCTTCAATTTAGCCATATATTTTTTACCGAAGCTCCCTCGTGTGGAGTTGCACAATATAATCAAATGATAAAAGTATCAATTCAACATCTTAAAATAAAACAACAGTGTAAAACTAAATAAGATAAAGAGTATTAGGATGAGATATAAACAGGGGTACAGTAACAGAAAGCTTATTTATCATAAAAAGCAATCAGTGTCGCAAAACCTGTTTTTAATTCAATTTATGCCCTGAATTACGAAATGTCCAACTACTTTTATAACTTTGGACATCAGATACCAAAGGCAAAACCCTAATTGATGGAAACATAAACCGATTTACAATTTTGTGGATAAAAAAGAGGTCAGATGGTAGTGCATGTCATTGAATCAACAGTGTGTTTCAGATTTAATAGACGTTGGATAATTATCCTCATTCCTCTTTCCCAAAAAATATTAAACCAAGACTATGAAACAAAACCAAATCAGATAATGAAGTCAATCACCATATTGCATCCATCGTAATGAATGCAAATAAGACTGGGGCGACAATTACATATCATCACTTTTGATAAAACATTAGAGACGAGAAAACTCAATCAAGAAGACCAAATACACAAAACAGAAGAACAAGTGAATTGGAGAGAAATAAGTGCCTAGATCATATTGTACCGACACAAGTGATTAGGGTTCGATGTCAAGTCTCATATTTATATATAAAGCCACCCAAAGTGATTGAGTCTAGGGTTTCAGATTGAAACATATGGCGGCGTCGTTTCACTGTAATTTGGGCCTTTCTTGAATTGTTTGCGTGATGCTTATGGGGCATTTGTCACCCTCTTTTTTAAATTTAAATTTAATAATAATTTATTTTTAACTTTTCTTATTTTATTTGGGTTATCAATTTTTTTTTTCCTTCAAACTTGTACCGTTCAAACTATTTACAGCTAAATTTCACGTAAAAATTTAATTACATACAAACTTTAATTAGAACTGAAAAATCCCCCTAAACTAGTCGATTCAAATTATTTTCTCCTAATTTATTAATTGAACTAATTACGATTAAAAATTACTAAATAACATTTTAAAATAACGATAGAACACAAATCCGATTTTTAATCAGTTGAAACTAATTAGTTAGAATCAAACTTCCAACATTTGTCATATGTGATTCTTCTTCATCTTGAACACCACATTCATCACCATGCTCAACCTCATCAAAATGTTGGAATCCATGTTGACTTAAGCTTGGCTTGAGCAAAGTAATTCTATTATTAAGGAAAGAGATAATGTTGAGAATATTTAGGAGCTATCTAAATATTATATGAAGATTATCTTGTTAGATTTTCCTTAATAGAATAGGATTATGGTTTTTCTAATAATCTATATAAACACATCGAGCTTATGTTGTGTTTAAGAGAGGTTAAGAGATTGTTTAGAGAACTTTAAGTTTTGAGCTTATTTTCCTAAAGTTAATAAAGAGAGTTATTCTTTATATTCAATCTAACCTAAATATCGATTAAGTTGAAACAAGGATTGGTATCAGAGCCATCAGAAGAAATCGCAGAGAACCATGGGGAGATCCAACAGTTATCGAAACTAATCAACCGATGCCAAAGAAAGAAGGAGGAACCTTTATCACATGTCCGATGCTAAACACAAGCAACTACACAGTATGGGCTATGAGGATGAAGGTGATTCTCAAAGTTAATAAAATGTGGGATGTCATTGAAACAGAGGGAGAGGACGAAGAAAAGAACAATACTGCTACAGCTCTCCTGTTTCAATCGATTCCTGAAACACTTATTCTTCAGGTAGGTGAATTAAATACAACTAAGAAAGTTTGGAATGCAATCAAGACAAGGAACATGGGAGCAGAAAGAGTAAAAGAAGCAAGACTTCAAACATTGATGTCAGACTTTGACAGATTAAAGATGAAAGATACAGAAACAATCGACGATTTTGTCGGTATAATATCAGAAATCTCTTCAAAGACTGCATCACTTAGAGAAGAAGAAACTAAACTTGTGAAGAAATTTCTGAAGAGTCTTCCACGGAAAAAGTATATTCATATTGTTGCATCACTAGAACAAGTTCTGGATCTAAAAGTCACAAGCTTTGAAGACATAATTGGACGTATAAAGGCATACGAAGAAAGAATTGGGGAAGATGACCAAGAGGAGGAAGATCAAGGTAAACTCTTATACACAAATACAGAGTCTCAGGTGTCATATAGAGACTACAACGAAGCAGGCAGAGGAAGAGGCTGAGGAGGTCGCGGCAGAGGAAGAGGTCGTGGACGTGGAAGAGATTTGTCACAAATTGAGTGTTTTCGATGTGAAAAATTTGGCCACTATGCTTCAAAGTGTCCTGATCGTTTGTTGAAATTACAAGAGACTCAAGAAGTTAACAAAGATACAGAAGAAGCAGACGAGCTTATGTTGCATGAAGTAGTGTATCTTAATGAAGAAAATGTAGTACCAAGCAAATTTGAGACAAGCAATGGAGAAGATGATGCATGGTACTTAGATAATGGAGCCAGCAATCACATGACTGGAGATAGACGTTATTTCTCAGTAATGGATAACTCCATCACCGGAAAAGTCAGGTTTGGCGATGATTCAAAGATTGATATCATGGGTAAGGGATCGATTGAGTTTGTTGATAGAAACGGCGAGGTGAAAACCATGACAAATGTTTACTACATCCCAGAGTTGAAAAGTAATATTATTAGCCTTGGACAAGCTACTGAAGCAGGATGTGACGTAAGAATGAAAGGAGAAGACTTGATAATGCATGATCGTGAAGGAAAGATGCTTGTCAATACTAAAAGATCGAGAAATCGATTGTATAAAGTAAACATGGGGATCAAGGATGCGGTATGTCTAATCTCGAAAACCCTAGGCGAGTCGAGTCTTATTCACGCACGCCTAGGCCACGTGAACCATGATACGATCCGATTGATGTTTGAGAGAAAACTTGTTATGAGTAACAAGCAACCGAAAGTAGAAAAAAAACTGTGCGATTCATGCTTGATGAGCAAGCAAACAAGACAAGTGTTTTCTAAAGAAACCGCATATAGAGCAAAGGAAGTGCTCGAACTTGTTCATGGTGACTTGTGCGGTCCAATTACACCAAGTACTATTGGCGAAAAGAGGTATATCTTTGTCTTAATTGATGATCACTCAAGATACATGTGGTCCATACTACTAAAAGAAAAGAGTGAATCATTCAATAAATTCAAATATTTCAAAGCCATTGTCGAAAAAGAGATAGAAAAGAAGATCAAGACTTTTAGAACATATAAAGAAGGAGAGTTCATATCTCAGGCATTTAATCTTTTCTGTGATAAAACCGGAATTCAAAGACATCTCATTGCTCCATATACTCCACAACAAAATGGAGTGGTAGAAAGAAGAAATAGGACATTGATGGAGATGACCAGAAGCATTCTAAAGCATATGAAGATGTCGAATAATCTATAGGGAGAAGCAGTCAGACACTCTACATATTTGTTGAATCGCTTAGCAACTAGAGCAAATAAAGAGAAGACCCCATATGAAGCATTTAAAGGAAGAAAACCTAATATTGATCATATTAGGGTTTTTGGATGCATTGCCTATGCAAAAGTGGATGAACTGAATATCACGAAACTTGATGATAGATCAAGAAGGTTGGTACATCTCGGAATTGAACCAGGAACAAAGGCTTATCGATTGGTTAATCTTCAAAGTCGGAAGGTAATTGTGAGTACAAATGTGATCTTTGATGAGATAAAAGGGTGGAATTGGAACAAAAGTAAACAAGAAAAGGATGATGATCAAGACTACTTCACAATTGAATTAGGTGAATATGGGAATCACGACATTCAAGAGGAGCCGTTGGGAATAGAGGCTCCAAACGACACAAAATCAGCTGATAATATCGTAGAAGATGCTTTAGAAGATGAAGAAGAGCATGAATCCGAAGAAGAAGTAGAAGAGTTACATGATCAAGCTCTTACCGAAGCAAGAAGATCAAGTCGGATCAGAACAAAACCTAAACATTTCGATGATTACATACTTCTAGCCGAGACAGAAGGAGAACAGTTGCTCTTATCCTTAAACGATGAGCCAAGAAGTTTTGTTGAAGCTAAAAGAACAAAAGGGTGGATACTTGCATGTGAAGATGAGTTAAACTCGATTCAAAAGAATAATACATGGACTTTGGTTGATCGACCACAAGGTGCAAAAGCGACAGGGCTAAAGTGGGTATTCAAGATCAAAAGGAATTCTGATGGAACCATAAACAAGTATAAAGCAAGACTTGTAGCTAAAGGTTATGTCCAAAGATATGGAATTGATTATGAAGAAGTATTTGCACCAGTAGCAAAAATAGAGACAGTCCGACTCCTTATCAATTTTGCGGCATCTAAAGGATGGGATATTCATCATCTTGATGTTAAGACTGCGTTTCTTAATGGATAGCTGAAAGAAACTTTCTATGTTGTTCAACCAGAAGGGTTCAAAATTAAAGGGTGTGAAGAAAAGGTTTACAAGCTAAACAAAGCGTTATATGGTTTAAAATAAGCACCAAGAGCATGGAATGACAAGCTAAATCATGTTCTGAAACAGTTAAATTTTAAAAGATGTTCAAAAGAGCCTTGTGTCTATCGGAAAAAGGGTACACATAGAAACTCTTCTTGTTGTTGTTTATGTTGATGATTTGTTTGTGACAGGCACAAATACAACAATTATTGACGATTTCAAGAGAGAGATGTCCATAAGATTTGAGATGAGTGATCTCGGGAGACTGACATACTACTTGGGAATCGAAGTTTGTCAAAGCAAAGAAGGGATAACATTGAATCAAAGAAGATATGCTTTGAAAATTCGTGAAGAAGCAGGTATGAAAGATTGCAACATGACTCACACGCCGATGGATGTTGGCTTGAAGCTGTCCAAAGCAATAGAAGAGAAAGACATTGATGCACCTATATACCGAAAATTGGTTGGTTGTTTTCGGTATCTATTGCATACAAGGCCAGATTGAGTTTCTGCATAGGTGTCTTAAGTCGCTATTTGCAAAATCCTAAAGAGTCACATGGAGCATCAATGAAGCAGTGTTTGAGATATCTCAAAGGCACAATTGAATTTGGGCTTGAGTTCAAGAAATCGATGTCAAAGGAACTTGAGTTGATAGGTTATAGTGATAACAGTTATAATGTGGATCCAGATGACGGTAAAAGCACAACAGGTCATGTTTTTATCTTAATGGAAGTCCGATTACATGGTGTTCGCAGAAACATGAGATAGTGGTGTTGTCTTCATGTGAGGCCGAGTTTATGGCAGGAACTGAAGCAGCTAGAGAGGCGATTTGGCTGCAAGAGTTGTTGAGTGAAATAACCGAAAATTTTTTGTGGAAAAATTGTCATTAAAATCGACAACCAATCAACAATTGCGCTTACAAAGAACCCGATATTTCATGGTCAAAGCAAGCATATACACACCAGATTTCACTTCATAAGAGAATGTGTCGAAGAAGGAAAGATAGGAGTACAGCATGTTCCCGGGAATGAGCAAAAGGCAGACATTCTAACAAAAGCACTTGGAAGGATCAAATTGAAGGAAATGAGAGATTTTATTGGCTTAAAAGATCTAGGCGAAAAAGATGTCAAGCTTAGGAGGGAGAATGTTGACTTAAGCTTGGCTTGAGCAACAAGTAATTCTATTATCAAGGAAAGAGATAATGTTGAGAATATTTAGGAGTTATCTAAATATTATATGAAGATTATCTTGTTAGGTTTTCCTTAATAGAATAGGATTAGGGTTTATATAATAATCTATATAAACACATCGAGCTTATGTTGTGTTTAAGAGAGGTTGAGAGATTGTTTAGAGAACTTTAGGTTTTGAGCTTATTTTCCTAAAGTTAATAAAGAGAGTTATTCTTTATATTCAATCTAACCTAAATATCGAGTAAGTTGAAACAAGAATCCAATCTTTTACTTATCTACCCATGAATGATCTCTATTTTCTTTATTCGTATCTGGATTTTTGATTTCAACTTTGGATTTGCATTTATAATTTTATGCAAATCAGTGTTCATCGTGAGAAATGTAGCTCGATCGCGATGATCTTTGAAACTCAATGGAATGTTGAATTCCCTCAAAGAATCGTCGATAAATGTCTGAAGAAACACCCTCGATTAGTGTGGGATGTTTCGCCTCTTCTTCCTCTTCCTCCACCCACGATAACGAATTGTCATGTGAAAGAGCAACTATTTTCTAGTTTCTATAGCCAATGATCGTGTGAGATTAATGATTTTACTCATTGTTTGTGTTTTTTTTTTGATGACCCTGGTATCCGAAGCCCCGAAGGACTCCGACTAGGCCCAAAGCGTCCGCAGTCGCCAAGGGTATCCAGGAGGGCCGCCGAATTCACCCCATGTTAAGTGACGGTGGCCGGGATTCGAATCCAGGTGGCGGAACTCACAACTGTGAGCCCTTTACCACCAAAGCTAGAAGCTCCGGTCATTGTTTGTGTTTTCAGTCTTGTACGATCCTAAGAATTGTGTAAACAACTTCAAAAGATTGGATTCTGTTGTGTGCTCGAGCTAAGTAAATAATGTTGTTAGGCTAATTTTCAGCCTGACTCTAATTAGATGACAAATGTTGGAAGTTTGATTCTAACTAATTAGTGTCAAGTGTCAACTGATTTAAAATTGGGTTTGTGTTTTATCGCTATTTTAAAACACTGTTTAGTAATTTTTAATTGTAATTAGTCCACGTAATTAATTAGAGGAAAATAATTTGAATCCAGTACGTTTAGGGGGATTTTTATTTCTAATTAAATTTTGTGTGTAATTAAGTTTACACGTGAAGTTCAGGTGTAAATAGTTTGACCGGTACAAGTTTGGGTGCAAAAAAATTGATAACCCTATATATTTTACATAATTGCAATAATTGATACTTTTTGGAACAGATATATGAGTTGAACCATTATGAATATTATTTTGTAAATTAATTATTATTATTATTATATTAAATTTGATTTACTCTAATATCACTAGAACTAAATGGACACATTTAATTATTAATGTAACATCACATATAAGATTATGATATCATGGAATATATGAAAATTAAAAATAAATAGTACAATGAAATCTTATTAATTTTTGTAAATATTTTCCACTTTATAAAAAAAGAATTTAATATAAATGAAAAACTTGCATAACATAAATAAAAAACCTTTGTTTGTTTGTAGCTCTTGTGGTGGAAAACCAAAGCAAGAGGCTTGCGTGATCAACTACTGTTGTCTGGTTGGCCTCAAAACCATATTGTTTTACTTCTTTCACAATTTAATTGTGTCTCCCTTTCCTCCCTGGCCTGAGTTTAAACTTGTTTTACACTTTTGTGTTTTCCATGTTCCATGTGATTATTGCTTTGAATTAAAAAAAGAGAGTAAATTGATTGCCCAACAGTGAAATTCCTAAGAACATACATTAGAAAAGCGTCTATCACATAAGTTATTTTTAACTTAATTTTAAAGAACCAAAAAACATAAACATAAAACGAAAGAAGCTAAGTGATAATCTTGTGTGAATAACCAAAAAAACGTTTCCTCAAATGCCGCTTCAAATTGTCCGTTAAAACCCTTTGAAGTTGGCACAGAAGCTAAAGTGCCTTGTCTGCCGTAAAAACTCTGCTTTTGCCTCAGCAAAGTTTACATCTTTAAGCTAACTTAGAACCCGAAGAAGCCAAGCTCACTGGCCTTTTCCTTCTCGAAGGTCTCGAAGTACTGATATATGATTGTGACCGCCAAGAGGATTCCAGTTCCGGACCCAATAGCTCCCATGAAATCAGCCAGAACAGTTAGTGCACCGATACACACTCCTCCAAAAGCTGCTGCTGTTGGGATGTACCTGTTCAGCTCCTTCTGTAAGTTAGATTCTCTATGTCCTGGCATCACCATTTGTTGTTCCTGTTACAAATGAAAATTTCAATATCAGCAACCACCATCATGTCGAAATTGAGGGTTATGTATTCAGCTATTATGATTTATATACCTTGAGCTGCTTAGCTACGTCCCTAGCAGAAGATCCAGAGACTTCAATCCATGTCTTTGAGAAAAGAGCACAAGCAGTGAGCATAAATACAATGTAGAACAAAGCATGGAATGGATGAGCTGCCATATCTGAGAAGCTGCAACCACAGTCCCAACGTATATTCATCAAACCGATTAATGCATGCCACTTGTGTCGATTTTAAACAAATATCAAAAGACACTGCATTACCTTGCTGGAGCTGTGATGAGGTAAGCCAGACCACTAACTGGAATAGATTGCCCACTGTATTCAGATTCTTTCCACTGTCCCAAAAGGTTTACAAAGAAATTTCCACTGAACTTCCTGTATAGAAGCTGTGAGCAAAAAGGAAATCATTGTCAATATTCTATTAATGTGGAGATTAGACATGTACAGTGAAGTAAAAAGAGTGTCTGTACCTGAGAGATGAAGTAAAGATTTGAGACGAGAGCAGATTGCAAAATGATGGGCATGTTTGAGGTGTAGAACAGTTTGATAGGGTAAGAACCCTGTTGCCCACGGGCATTCTTAGATCTCACAGGTAAAACAACACGGAAACCTTGGAAGTAGATCACAATCAGGAAGATCAAGACTGTGGCAAGCAAGTTGGTAACATTTGGAAGGTTTTGCCGGTAGAATGCTTGGCGGAGAGCCGCAACCTTATTGGACTTAGTTATTAGCATGTGGAACAATGCAATAACAGCACCTTCAAACTCAGCACCACGTCCGGTATTGATCGTAGTAGGGCTAAATGCTTTCCAGATAATGCTCTCACTGTTTATCGTCAAATGTGAAATTCTAAGGATGTCAATTACCCAAAAAAGAAACGTTCTTTAACAAAGAGGAAGAACTTGACTTACCAGATGTTGGTGGCAATGAAAAGAGAAATCCCTGAGCCGAGACCATATCCCTTCTGAAGAAGCTCATCAAGGCAGATAACAATGATTCCGGCAAAGAAAAGCTGGAGGATGATCAGAATGGCATTTCCAACACCAAGCTGTCCAACGGGACCATACATTCCAGAGAGAACGTATGCAACAGCCTCACCAATGGCAATCAGAATACCAAGAAGCTTCTGAGCACCATTCCTACAAAATAAGTACAAACACAGAATAAGAACTCAAACGACCATAACTTAAGATATTCCAGAAACAACTCAATCAATAATACTAGGGAAAAGGCATGGTCAAAACTTACAAGAGTGCACGATCCTCACGGACGTTGTTGTCAACCTCAATAATCTTCGAACCAGCCAAAAGTTGCATGACGAGTCCAGATGTGACAATAGGAGTAATACCCAGCTCCATCACAGTCCCACGGTTGGATGCAAGAATGACACGCATCCAGTAGAACGGATCTGCACCCGTCGTAGAATGAATTCCATACAGAGGAAGCTGACTGCAGACAAGAAAGATGAAGAGAGAGATGACAGTGTAGATAACCTTCTCTCTGAAAGGCACCTTCCTATCTGCACTTTGGACCTCTGGCAAAAAAGCCAAGAATGGCCTCACCAAATGCAAAACTCGAAATCCTCCTCCCATCGTGGTATCAAAATAGGTTGATAAAGTTTATCTGCTTCTGTTAAGATCACAAAGTAATATTCAAGTTAGCATCTAACACAGGAGATTTCTTGAAAACTAAACTATTCCATACGCATGTACCAAACTTATAATCTACGTGCAAAATTGAAAGCTAATTCATCCATGCGAACCAACAATTAACAAACAAGTATTTATCTAGGTCACTACATCATAGCATTAAAAGCAATGAATCTGAACACTTCGTAAGCCACTGTTCAAAAGATTGGAAACACACACGAAATGAAACTAAATCTCTCTTTGATAAGAGCAACGGAAAGTTATCTCAAGCGGTATCACAGTTAAACTACACACCAGATCTATCAGAACGCCTCCGATCCATAAATTCCATACAGATCGGTAACTAGAACACGCGAAACAGATCTCAATACCTAGATAAAAACTCATAGAGATCTCATTCATGTCAGACCCAAAAAAATTCAGAATTAAAAAAAAAAAAAGACTCACAGATCACGATGGTGAAAGAAAACATTCAGGTGAACGCAATCAGAAAATTTACAAGTGATATAGAGGAGAGAAGCGAGTACTTACGATGTACGTAGAGAGAAATAAGACCGATAACAGCTCCGAAACCGACGGCTTCGAGAATTTTTCTTCTCCTTCACACAAAGAAAGAGCGTTGTTGTTTTGATGGTCAACGAAGGTGACTTCTTATAATCTTTTTTATTTTAATTTTTTATTTGTGGATTGTTAAAATCGTGGCACGATAGTAAAACGAATCATTGCATGCCACGTAAGTTCAAGTTTTTGATCTTAATTGGGCCAACTTTTTTTTGTTTGGCAAAGCTCTTAAATGGGCTTCGACTTACGTCTACAAACACAACATATTTTTTTGGTCTTTTTCATTGATGACATAGAAAATATTTATTTCGTGTAACATACTTTTTATTGCTAAATAGTGCACTGATTTTTTTTTGTCACAAGATATATTAATATTAAACCATAAGCGATTACAAAGCCCACAAATTTTAGCTATAAAAGCCTAAAAATTTGGGAAACAAAGTTCACAGATTTTAGCTATAAAAGCCTAAAAACTTGGGAAACAAAACCCACAGATTTTAGCTAAAAGAGCCTAAAATCTCAGGAAACAAAGCCCGACACCCCGGAAAACAAGAGAAGATTTAAATAGTGCACCCCGACACCCCGAGCTAAATAGGGCACTGATCAAACGCTACTTTTCTAAAAAAATGTCAAAAGTAAAAATAAGTATAAGTACTTGACAAATAAATATGGATTTTCGAAAATATCACAAAAACTAAGTATATTCCAAAATACCACATATTTTAAATTTTTTTAAAAATATCATATCTTTTAAAAAATACCATAAAAATGTTGTTGTTCCAAATATACCACAAAATTTAAAATAACTTTAAAACTTCAAATTTAAACCCTATAACTCCAAAACCAAACCTTATTCCTTTCAAAACTAAACCATAAACTCTATTTTTTATTAAATGTTAAATTTATTAATCAAAAGGGTAAAAAGGTTTATGTACAAAAGAAAGAGTGTTCATGCTAACAGTAGCTGAAAATGAACTGACGAGTCAAGTGGTTGTGCAATGTGTTCAAAGGTGCCTCATTAAAACCTGAAACTAGAAAACTTTGTGAAATAAAACTAGAATTAGAAAAAAGAGTACAAACCGTTGAACACAAACCACGACAAGTGAACAAGAATTGTCTATGTGGCGTAGGTAGAGGCAGGCAAAGTGGGAGGAGAGAGATCATGAGATCGAGTCGTGGATTGAGCGCCAACGAAGGTGGAGTGAATGGAGAGGATGACTAGGGCCGTAGTGGAGGTTTGTAATTATATCTTTGACATAGTGGACGATTTGAGTATGGAGATATGCTGAACTATGATGACCCTTGGCGTGTCTCCGTCTATTCCGTAAGCTCTATATCGTGAACCAAATCCAAAATTTTAAATTCTACATCCTTAAAATTAATTTTTTGTGTTTATGGTATTTTTGGAAAAAATAATAATTTAATGATATTTTTGAAACTTTTGAGAGTGTGTGGTATTTTTGGAAGTTGAACTTCATTTGATAATATTTCAAGGAATTTTTTTCAAGTCAAACATATTTTTCTTTAGAAAAAAGTTAAAAAAGGTATAATACATGATCTTAAAATACGTAATAAAACACAAAGGAAATTAAAAAAAAGTCAAAGATACTATTTGTTCTAATGGCATAAAGTATGACACAAGAACTCCCTTTTTTGGGCTCAACACTCTCTAATACCACTAGAGCTTTTGAACAGTTAAAAGATTCCCTTTCTATGGCTAGTAAAAGTCCACATCTCAACAACATTGTTTTCTAGATCATCTTTCCTCTTTCTCAGAGTCTTTGAGCGAAGATCATCAGTGGGTAGGTGAACATCTTAACTCCGAAGATTAATTAAAGCGCTAAGATAACCTTCGCTACGCTTAAAGGTTAACTAGAGTTATGGCAAGCGGTCTTAACTATGTCCTGCAATCTATGTCTCTTGAAGAAGAAGATAATACTTCTATTATTATGCTAGATCTCCCCGAGTACTGTTCATACGAACACAACCATCTAAGCATAATATGTAGGCTTCTGAATCCAGATTGTCAAAAGCTGGCAAGTTTCATCAAGGATATTCCAAGAAAATGGCAATTATATGATCGTATAAGAGGTGTTGCCTTAACCAGGGAGCGTTTTCAGTTCATTTTTAAATATGCTCACGATCTTGATCGTTTAATAGAATATGGAACTTGGTCCTACAACGAGTGGTCTATCGTCTTCGATCGTTGGCAAGAACACCCTACAGAGGATTATCTTCAGTATATCCCTGTTTGGGTCAGAATCAGAAACGTACCGGTGGATTATTATAAGGAGGCTTCTTTTAACTGGCTTGGGGATATTATTGGGAAAGTCATTGAGGTGGCTTTCGATCCCTCTAAGTCTCAGGCTTTAGACTTCGTGAGAGTTCATATTAATTTTAATGTTAATAAGCCAGTCCGAAGATCTAAGCTAGTCCAGTTCCCTAATGGTGAAGAAGCCAATGTTTTCTTTGATTTCGAAAGAATTCAAAAAGATGCTTCCATTGTCAAAGGCTGACTCACGCAAAGGAATTATGTCCTCTTCTTCTAACTCATGATCCTGAAACATTTCATAGTGAAGAGCCAAGAATCAAGATAGACAAGCAAAAAGTGGTGAGTTTCCTTAAAGAACATGACCCGTTGTTTGGTGTTTTAAGGGAAGAACAAGTTGGTGTTGACCCAATAACTAGAAAGCATCGAATTGCTCCTGAAGTTATGGAGCATATGCGTTTATACCTTTTAGCTGCTGAAGGTCCAGAGAGAACTATATGAGAAGCCAGAATCAAGTCTTCTCTGGCAGAAGTTGAGAATGACCCTGTAGCTCAAAAATCTCTTTTGCGCCTAGAACCTCCTCATCGAGTTACAAGGAACCTGGATAAAGGAAAAGGCATTGTTTTCGATTTCTCACAAGTATAAACTGTACAATCAGAAAATGATGCAGATCTCCACCAAGATAAGTTAATGAAAGACTCTTTCAAAGCTGCAGGCTCTCAACAATGTTTAGAGCATAGACTGGTTTTCCACCTGATTTGCAGCATCCAGGGACTGATTTTGCTCCCTTCTCTTTTCAAGCTAGATCTACGGTTTTGAACCACTTGTCCTTTGGTTGTGGTTCATCAGGATCAAGGAGTGGAAAATCAGGAAAAAGGCGCAGACCTTTCAAGGAAAAAAGACAGAGAATCAATAAACAAAAGAGCGCGAATGACCAGGAAGCAGATCAATCAAACAGTTGCTCATCTGGAGTTTCTAAGAGGTAAGCTAGTGGAAGTACACTTGAGTTAGTCAAACAAGCTCGTATCTCTGATCATGTGGTGACCCGAAAAGGGGGATCACCACAAGATATATGAAGCTGCTTAGTTGGAATTGTCAGGGTCTTGGAAGGTCCCAAAGCCTGGCAATTCCTTATCTTCGGGACGTAGTTCGATCTTTTTTCCCAGATTTTTTGTATCTAATGGAGACCATGAACGGAAGGGAATTTTTGTAGATATCCAAGCATGGTTAGGATATGATAGGTGTTTCACGGTAGACCTTATAGGTCATAAGGGTGGACTCGCCATTTTTTGGAGAACCAACATTAATGTTGAAGTGTTGTCTTTTGATCAAAATTGTATCGACTGTTTAATTAAGGAAGAAGATGTTACCTATTATTTAACTTGTGTTTATGGAGATCCCCACATCAAAATAAGACTCCCTCAATGGGAGAGACTGAGCCGTATAGGTGTGAGAGACAAGATAACTGGTGCTTGATAGGTGATTTCAATGAAATCATGCACAATGGAGAGAAGTTTGGGGGTCCTATGAGGAATGTGTCTTACTTTCTCCCCTTCAATGACATGTTGACAGCCTGTAAAATGGATGAACTTCAGTTTCAAGGGAATGAATTTACATGGGCTGGCAGAAGACATAAATTTTGGATTCAAAGTCGCTTGGATAGAGGATTCATCAACAAGGCATGACTTAATCAATTCCCGACAGCTTCACAATCTTTTTTAGAGATGATCGGTTCTGACCATAGGCCAGTGCTACTATCTCTTTTCGATCATTCTCTTCTAAGAGTGTCAAGGTTTGTGTTCGATCAAAGGCTGATTAAACAGGAGGGTATGATAGAAGTAATTTCAAAATCATGGGATGAATTGGAGAATATGGGGCATAACAATTCTAAAAGTAACAGATTCAAGCGAACTAGAAGGGCGATCAGTGTTTGGAAACGCTCAAACCAAACAAACTCTCGGATAAAAAAAAGCAACTTACAGAAGAATTGGACAATGAACTCTCCTCTACCAACCCTTCTGCAGACAAAATTCGATCTTTAACAAGGGACCTTTACAAGGCTTATAAAGAGGAGGAATTGTTTTGGAAACAGAAAAGCAGAGCCTAATGGTTAAAAGAGGGTGATTCCAATACTAAATTTTTTCACTCTGTGGTGAAGATGGATCGGAATAGGAATCGCTTGAAAGATATCAATGGAGCTTTACAGAAATCAGAGTTGGCCAAAGGTGCTGTGGCGGTTGCTTATTTCAAAGATCTCTTCCAATCATCTCACCCATCTAATCTCCCTTGTTTTTATGTGATTTCCCGAAGAGAGTTGACCTGAAAATGAACGAATCTCTTATGGAAAGGGTATCAAAGGAAGAGATTTTTAGAGCAGTTAAATCAATCAAACCATCGAGTGCTCCAGGATATGATGGCTTTAATGCTCTTTTTTACCAGACCTACTAGGATGTCATAGGACCAGCTATTTTCAAGGAAATCCAAAAGTTTTTCTTATCAGGCCAGCTCCCAGAAGAATGGAATTTTACTCAACTTTGCCTCATCCCAAAGACTCATCATCCTACCAAAATGAAGGACCTTAGACCCATAAGCTTGTGCACTGTAACTTACAAAATAACCATAAGGATTATTGCATCCAGATTAAAACTCCTCATTCCTGATCTGATTTTGGAGTATCAATCAGCCTTCGTGAGCCATAGACTTATATTTGATAATATCATCGTTGCTCATGAAATTTTACACGCATTGAGAATTCATAATAAGCTCTCTTCCTCCTTTATGGCATTAAAGAGTGACATGTCTAAGGCGTATGACAAGCTTGAATGGCCTTACATAGAAGCAATCCTTTCAGCGATGAGTTTTCATCGAATTTGGATAGACAGAGTTATGCTCTGTATCAAGTCTGTCTCCTATACAGTGTTAATTAACGGTAAACCACATGGTAACTTTATGCCTTTGAGGGGAATAAGATAGGGAGATCCTATTTCTCCCTTTATCTTCGTGCTTTGTACAGAAGGGCTTTCTCACCTCCTCAAGAAGGCTGAAATTGTAGGGCAGATTTCTGGTTTTAAGTTTCAGGTTGCGGGTCCAAGCATCAACCATTTGCTCTTTGCGGACGATAGTGTTCTGGTTTGTAAAACGTCTTTAGAAGAGGCTATCGCAATCAAGAAAATATTGTGTGAGTATGAAAAAGCCACATGCCAACTCATAAACTACGACAAGTCTTCTGTCACTTTCGGAAAAAACGTCAGCCAAGATATTCGAGATCCAATTCATCATGCTTTGGGTATTTATGCTACAGGGGGCCTCGGATCATACCTAGGTTTACCAGAAAGTTTTAGTGACTCCAAAATCAAGATGTTAGATTTTCTCTAGCAAATAATGGAATTGAGAATGGATTCTTGGTAATTCAGATTCCTCTCTCAATGGGGTAAACACACATTGATTCAATCTGTAGCCTCGACTCTTTCGGTTTATGCAATGTCCATGTATAAACTGCCTAAGAGTAACTGCAAGAAACTTACTTCTATCATTAGTAACTTTTGGTGGAATGCAGAAGCACATAGAAAAAAATACATTGGATTAAATGGGAAAATCTATGCCTGCCAAAAGCTTTAGGGGGGTTAGGTTTCAGAGATTTTTCTTGTTTCAATCAGGCCCTCTTGGCAAATTAGTGCTGGAGAATTCTATCAAATATAACCAGTCTAACTGCAAGACTTATTAAAAGTAGATATTTTTTTCTTAGATGCAAAGATAGGTTACAGACCTTCTTTCATTTGGCGAAGCTTGTGTCATGGGAAAGTACTTCTAGAGCGGGGTTTGAGTAGACGAATTGGAAATGGCTCTTCCACCATGGTATGGACTGATAAGTGGATTGGTGAAGGTAAAAACATGAGAGCTCCCTTGATTAAGCAAGGTTTCATCAATATTGATATGAAAGTCCATGACCTGTTATCTTTTGATGGTCCCCCTTGGAAGGCTGATTGTATAATTCATTGGTTCTACCATAATGATGCTCAAGACATCATGAAAATTCGGCCAGCATTGCAGAGAGAAGATTACTGGGTCTGGGCAGATTCGACTTCAGGGTCTTACTCTGTCAAATCGGATTATGCTTATGCTGTTTCCCTTTCATTTCAAGACGCCATAGCTCAAGCCACTATACAACCATCACTTAATGCTATGAAAAAAGAGATTTGGGGAGTTAAGACAACTTCCAAAATTAAACATTTCCTCTGGAAGGTATTAAACTGAGCTATTGCCCTAGGAACCAATCTATCAAAGCGAGGTATGCGAATAGATGAGAGATGCCAGGCTTGTGGATGCGAAAAAGAAACAATTTGTCATTTGTTATTCACCTGTCCGGTTGCACATCAAATATGGGCTCTCTCAGGTTTCCCCCACCCGGAAGGAGATTTTGATCAATATTCAATTTACCCAAACATTTACCACTTGATTCAGGCTTCAAAGAATGAGCAGTGGCCAAAAGAGAATCGCATCATCTTTCCTTGGGTTTGCTGGTTCATTTGGAAGCATAGAAATCAGGCTCTTTTTGGGAAAAATCCTCTTCCTCTCCATCTTATTGTGCTGAAAATTAGAGAGGAAGCTGAAGCGTGGCATACAACACAAGAAGATCAAGCTGAGCATCTAGAAAGAGAGCGCCGTCTAAAGATCAATTGATGGACTTCTTGGAAACGCCCGCCAAGATTATGGTTCAAGTGCAACATAGGGATTTCTTTTGAAATACTACAAGAAATATGACTATCGATAGCGTACCAGGATAG
>OVAV01000008.1:0-37947 GCA_900406375.1 Iberis amara | reverse complement strand
TTTTTTTTTTTTTTTTTTTATTTATTTTTTTAATTATAAAAAAGGGTAAAATTGTCCAACCATTATTTTATTAATCAATTGAGACACATTAGATTAATTTGTCAACTTCATACTCTTTTTTAATCGGTTGGGCTAAAGTAGATTTTCATCCTAAAGAAAATGGACTATTATTCATTTAATTTTGGCTCATAAATACCCAAGGACCCTTGTTTGGGACACCAATAAACATGCTCTTATGAAAAGTTTTTAAAGGGAGTGGGACTTACGAGGAGTTGTTCCGTTGCGTTCCAGGAGGATCGACAGTTGCCCTAATTGTTTGCAGGTTTCTTTTCTTCTCTCAGTTTTTATAAGATGAGTATCAGTTGAAAATTATGAATCTTGATTTTGTTAGTGATTAGGGATTTTTTTTCTTCTGGTTGTTTAATCTTCTCCAGTGAAGTCGAATGTAAAACTCCGTTGAATTTTCATCGTTTTATCCTTTTGGAATTTTATTGTAACAGGAAGGAGAAGAAATAAATGGATTTTGACGAAGATGAAAAACCAAAAGAGGTATCTAAAACCCGCAGATTTGCACCGAGTCGTGCCGGAAAATCGAAACCCAAACCTAAACCCGAACCAACTGCAGAGAAAGCTGAACCGTCACAAACTCCTCGTTCATCGGAGTCAGTGAGCAAAACTGAGCACCACGATGATGCCAAATTCGCTGGCCCTAAGGTGGAGCCGGAGGTGTGTAACGGCGCCGTTAAAATGGAGATTGATTCAAAAGTGGACAAGGAGCCGGAGACGGATACGCCTGCCGAAGTTGAGTTGATGGAAGAAGATCAACTTCCATTGCAGGAAGAGAAAGTAGAAGTAGAAGAAGAAGAAGAAGAAGATATTGTTGTTCGTGAAATTGACGTTTTTTTCAATCCATCAATTGATGCAAGCACTAAGGTCAGTTCATGATTACCTCTTTCATCAATTTGATTTTGCTAATCAAATTTAGGGTTTTGTTTCAGCTCTATGTTCTACAATATCCACTTAGGCCGTCTTGGCGTCCTTATGAAATGGATGAACGGTGCGAGGATGTGAGTATTACTCTTCTCATTCTCTATTGCTATCTTTGATTTTGGTTCTAATCTTTTGTATGTGTGTAAAGGTTAGAGTTAATCCTTCTACCTCTCAAGTTGAAATTGATTTGTCTATGGATGTTTACTCTAAGAACTATGACTCCGAGTTTGGCCAGGAATTGAAAATGACTAAGCAGGTATGATTTTATTTTTGAGCTTAGATTCAAGTTTTGATGCAACATCATTTGTTTGTCTGTTTGTTTTGATAGACCTTAACAACAACATGGAGACAACCTCCTACTTTGGATTATGCTGTTGGGGTTCTTTCAGGTGATAAGGTAAACTTTTTCTTGTTCTCGAAAATCTTGAATCATTGTTTTAGTGTTGATATCTTATTTGAATTGGACATGGACTTGTTGATTTGCAGTTACATTTGAATCCTGTTCATGCTGTTGCTCAGCTTCGACCATCTATGCAGTATCTTTCATCCATTGGCAAAAAGAAACAACCAGATTCTACCGAAGAATCTATTGGAGCATCGAAAAAGCAGGTACTGATCATGATTTAATAAGAACTTAGCTGTATAGATTTTGATTTACTTTTAAAGAACTGCAGATTGGCCTTAGTTTGGGTACTTATCTCACCAATCACACATGTAACTACTTTTGAGTCTATCCATTCCATTTGTGGCAGAACAAGGGAGTGCAGGCTTCAACAGATCAGAAACCAAGTCATGAAGAAGTATGAGAATTGGTTTTATGCAGTTTTTGTAAGATCCTTTATTGTCTTTTTGGTAAACTTATGCTGTTATCTTTCTTCTTTCCTTAGAATTGGGTTACACTCAAGTATCATGGACATCAATCCGAATTCTGCTCCAGCTATCTTAATGGAATGATGGCGAATGGGAATACTCCAATAGACTTCAACATGAGCCCGTAATGATTTCTTCCTTTTCACCGAGTTTGCTTTATGTTTCTCCTTCTTTCTTAAACTTTATTTTCTTCTTAATATCCTCTTCTATTTCATTGAAGGGACATTTATATCAACTCACTATGCCGTGGGGAAAGCAGCAGAAATTCTGAATCGAGAGATCCGTTGAAAAGGTACAATATATCAGGCATAGCAAGTCAACATTTTTCATCTCGTGACCGAAAAGAAACTCGCTCACTATTAGTTTACCAATGTCTGTTTTCATCAATATTTTTTTTCTTCTATTTTCAGGGTCTCCTCCCTACCACTTGAAGAACGCGTGCAAAAGTTGGTCTGCGAGGTTTGTAACCAACTAGCTATATTATAATCAGTGCTTCTTTTGTGTTTTCCAATTCTAGATGAAGTTTATATGCTAATTATATATATAAGTATAGTATAATGATTAAGTTGGTTGAATCATCACAGGGACCTCAGTTGCTTCGATACAGCGTTCTTAAGCATTATGCACCAGATTCCTCAGATAAGGAATTCTTAGGAGTCCTCCAACGATATGCCTGGTTAGTACAAGGTCTATGGACTCCCAAAACTAGTCTACTAAAACTAGACGGGTCTTTAGAAGCTTCCAGGGATTATGTCTTGAGTTTGTTCAACGAGAATTCCATTATAAAGTACTCTCAAGTTGAAGCAACTGGTCGGCTTAGAGAGAAGATGAAAACTATGTTGAATGTGTTTGCGAAAGAGAGGCCTCTACTAAGTGATTGGAAGTTCAAAAAGACCACTGATATCTCTTTTGTTAAATCCTACCCGGAGATTGTTAAGGAGCAAAGTATATTTTGGAATGCTAAGCGAGAAAAGCTTAAGACAATGATAACCCAAGGAGGAAAAAGTAGAAGTGATTCCATGAGGAATGTTGTTGGAAAAAATCTTCAAGTTACAGATAAACCGGAGGTCCCAACTACTATCTCTGACAAAGGTAGTTCAAGGAATACAATACCGCGAGCTGTGGGAGAAAAAATGCCAGACGATATTCGGAATGTGTTATTACCAAAGGCCTTGAAAAAGGTGTTTCAAACTCACAAAGTTTGTACGTACGAGACGATCTGTCAAGGACTTAGGGAACTTGCAGTTACAGTTTCGAATAATCCAAAAGGTGATGCTACATTGTTACAGCGTGTAGTGGAAGTTGCGGATACTAACAAAGAAGAGCTTGAAGATATCATAAATGAAGTAACAGTTAACATTCATGGCTCTTTTGTTTCCAAGTCGTCTCCAGACCATCCAGAATATGATTCTCTCAGGTTTGGTTATTGTTGGAACACATTAATCATCACATTGCTTCTGTTTATGTAATTTTTCTGTTTTCTTATTATCATGGTCAGACGAGTGGTGATTGATCTCTTACTCGGATCTGCACCTGGAACAAAGCTTATGAAGGCTGATGTATATGAGGCAGTCAAGACTGAACTTGATCATGAAATCACCAACAATGAATACTTGAAGGTCTTGTCTTCACTTTTGACGTCTCTTTTGTGTCTCTTATAACTATAGTATTTTGATTTTGCAAACAGGTGATGCATGACCTCTGTGAAACCAACGCTTCAGGATGGGTCTTACAGAAAGCTCCATTACGATTCACATTACAGAAAAATAGGGTTTAGTTATCTTAAAGTGTTGATATATTCTTTTTGGTAATACTTTACGATTTAGTACTAAAGCTATCACATAAAACAGAAAAAAAAAAAAAAAACGCAATGAATTGAAACTATAGATGATAACTTGAACATTGTTTTTTCGTAAAAACGCTGAAACGAGTTTTTTTGTCAAAAACATGTTTTTCTGTAAAAAACGGAAAATGTAAAACATATTTTTCCACCAATAATATAGAAACATAATTTTTGCAAAAAACTTGGAAACATGTTTTTCACACAAAAACTCGGAAAATGTCTTTTTCGCCAAAAGCGCGGAAACAAACTTTTCTGTCAAATGCGTGGAAACGCAATTTTCCACCAAAAGCGCAGAAACGAGTTTTTCTGCCAAATGCGTGGAAACACTTTTTGGCAAAATAGCGCGGAAACTCGTTTTCTTGCAAAAAACGCGGAAACATGTTTTTCTGCCAAAAATGCGAAAACGCATTTTTCAGCAAAAACAGAAAACGTTTTTTTCGCCAAGAACGTGATTTTCTGCCATAAACAAGATTTTCCGCCAAAAACAAGATTTTTCACCTAAAACGCGATTTTTCGCCAAAAACGCGAAAATACAATTTTTCGCCTAAACACGGAAACGCGTTTTTCTGCAAGAAACTCGAAAACGTGATTACGTGGAAACGCATTTTCCCGCCTGAAGCGCAGAAGTCAATTTCCCGCCAAAAAAACTCGAAAACGGATTTTCCTGTTAAAAACGCGGAGACGAATTTTCCCATTAAAAAAGCATTTTCGAGTTATTTCGCCAAAACATATTTTCTCGTTTTTTTGGCGGAAAAACCAGTTTTCGTATTTTTGGCGGAAAATTGTGTTTCTACTATCTTGGCAGGAAAACATGTTTTTTGTTTTATTTCTGCACTTTTGGCTAAAAATCTCGTTTTCTTGTTTTTTGTCGAAAAAAATAGTGTTATTGTTTTTTGAAAAAATGTATCAGTATATGTTTACAAATTCAAAATCGAACAAAACTACATCTAGATGCAATATTTGGATATCAATTGCAGATGTGGAAACGAACAACATCTAGATGCTACATCACATCCAACTACAGAAACGAACACGTTGACTGCAATTCCATAGCAGAACTTATCTCAATAAGCATGTATTTTACATGCATGGAAACACGAATTTTGGAAGAACGTATGCATGATTCAATATAAGGTTTCAAATTTGATGTGATCTCAAATAAAGAGTAAAGTATGAAACATTATCCAATCTATCAAGGAACTTGGAAGATGCTGCAAGGAAAAAACAAACTCATAAATTTAAGTTATATCTCTTGTTTCACCATCCTCATTAGCAGCTGCAGATCCTCCTCAGAATATGTGCACCAAATCATAAGCAAATCTACTCCACTGTTAAGGAAAACTACTGAGATAAACAGAGAAACAAGAGAGTTCTTGAGCTAAAACAGTTTTACCTACGCTATTTGATTCATAAATCTAATCTAACCTGTGATTTACTTTCTTTAATAATTACAAAAAAAAATGAATGTGACCACCAGATTGAGATTAAGGATACGTCCAAAAGAGCACAAACGACTGCCACAAAAGAGAAAACAAAACCGTAATTAGAAAGACTAACTGAGAATAGATTAGATTAGATTAGATTAGTTTTAGTTGAAAAGAAGTAAGTACCATAAGGCCACCAAGAAAGGCGTCAAAAAGAAGACGATTCAATGAATCAAAGTACAAGTCTGCTGAGAATCCTGCCTTAGCAATGAGCCCAACAGATGTGATCAGCATTACCACAAAGTAAAATACAAAACCAGTCAACCCTGTGAATCCAATTATTCCTGCAACTACTCCAGCGATGATTGATAGAAACGTCCGGCTACATTCATAAACAAAATCATCTTTTGAAGAAACAAAAAGAGAATGAATTGTATTGTATGGGGGAATCAGACCTGTTCTGTATAACTTTCAAGTTGTTCTGCAAATTCTCTGCACTAAAGGTTGGTATGTCACTCATTGCATCCTTTGATCTCTTCTCAGATGAACCCATTTAAGCTGCTAAACAATCTCACCAAATTGATTTCAAATTGCATCAAATCTAACCATTTTCTTTTTTGAAATTCCAAATAAATTTCAAAACCCTAAACGTAATGAGATTATCTACTTTTAGTTCCATCCAAAGATTAACTAAACATCATAATAAAATTCGACTCCTAAAGTCCAACACTTTACGATTATATTCCGAGAAATCTTGGTGAAATTGCTAGAATCGAACTGGGAGCAATTAGGTTTTATGGATCTATTTATTCAGATCCGATCTACTTTGAGATCTAAACAAACGGAATGAATGAAAAAGACATACCTTTAGAAACAACAACACCAATAAGATCGAAGCTACTTTGGTTAAGAGGAACTATTCGAGATATGAGCGAGTTTCAGAGATCGCAACTTTCTCCTACCTTCTCTCAAGTTCCTACGTTTACAAATTAAAAGTACATATCTATTAAATTTAATGAAATCTTCTCAATGCGCAATTTTTTTAAAAATAAAATAATCACCAAACCTATATATTTTTTTTAAAAAAATTTCAACATATCACAACTAAAGTTATCCTTATTTTATCGTCACTATTATTTAGGCTTCGAATGGTAACGGCGGATCAAGTGGTACGGGTAAAAATAATTAACGGGACGGTATGGTATAACTGCGTTGCAGATAAGAAGCGGGACAAGTGCGGTTTTTAAAAAACAAGCGGTGCAGAATTTTTTTTTAAATAGTAACAAAAATAAGCGATGCAGAATTTGTTTTTTTAAAACAAAAAATTATAAGTGGTAGAGAAAAAAAGTAATTAAATAATTAAAATAACACAAATAAATTGTTTGTTAATTTTAATAAATATTTGGTTGATTTAAGAAAATATATTTTGTATGTTTTAAGAAGATTATTTTTTGTGACAAAAAATTAGTTTTTAATATTTATCTATTAATCATTAAATTTATGAATAAATTAATTACAAATTTAAAATTATAAATCTATAAATATGTAATGTTCTTATTTTAACTACTTTCCCAAAAAAAATTTTAAATTTATAATTTTAAAACAGTATATAATTTGTATTATTTTTGGAAAAATAATTGTTATATTTTTAGATTAATTTGAAATATGCAATACTTTTAGAACTAAAAATAGTATTTTTTATAAACATTTTTATTATTGAAACTCTGATTTTAAATATTGATACTGGAATTAGTTAATTGTTTTACTTTAAAATATATTATTACAAATAATTATAGAATACAAGTGACACTATTGCGTTTTTCATTCTGACCACACCATATTTTGTGCTTCTCAAAATTTTTTTTTCTCTACTACAATAACGCACTATACAGTGCAAATAATATTTTATTATTAAAATAACAATACACTTTCTATTGCCCGTAAATTGTTGAATGGAGGAAAAAAGGCGGTTTGTACCGCAGTATGTGCGTAATTGACAAATACGCAAACACCATTCACTGCCTTAATAACCCTCCAAAAGAAAATATAACAAGGAAAAATGGAAGTAATTTACACAAATACTCCCTCTTTTCATTTTAATTATTGTTTAATAAAATACACACAAATTAAAAAACTATGACTTTTCATATAATTTCTTTTGAAAATAAAATCATTAACTAAAACTAATTCAACCAATAGTAAAACATCATGCAGAATATGAAAAATCATAAACAACAAATGCAAATATTTATTTGCATGGTTAGTATGAACAACAATTCTTTAATATATATATATATATATATATATATATATTGAAACAGAGAGAATATATATTTCAAAACCAAAAGCCACGAAAATAAACATCTCCAGAAATTACAGTCCAACAAAAGAAAAACATACAACATATCTATAGCTCTCATATTTCAGTCAATATCCGAAGTCCTTATCCTACAAGTTAAAGAGTTGGATACGGCAAAGAAAGTGTGGGAAGCCATCAAAACTAGACATGTGGGAGCCAACAGAGTTAAAGAAGAAAGACTGCTAACTCTAATGACTGAATTTGATCGTCTGAAGATGAAAGACTCATAAGCAATCAATGCTTTTTGTGGAAACTAATTGAAATTTCATCAAAATCAGCTGCCTTAGGAGTAAACATCGAAGAATCAAAGTTAATCAAGAAATTCCTCTCAAGTCTCCCACGACGAAAGTATATACATATCATGGCTTCTCTAAAGCAAGTATTAGACCTTAATACTACAAGTTTTGAAGATATCATAGGACGTTTCAAAGTATGTGAAGAACATATCTATGATGAAGAAGAACATCAAAGTGATCAAGGGACGTTGATGTACTCAAGCACGACAGGTCAAAGTGATCAATCTAGGGACGATAGCAGCAGTGAGTTTAGAGGCAGAGGTAGTAAAGAATGTGCCTATAATAGAGGAAGGGGCCGAGGACGTTTCAATGGAGAAAGAGACATGTCCAAAGTCATATGTTATCGTTGTAATAAACCATGATACTTCGCATCTAAGTGTCCAGATCGTCTATTGAAACTTCAAGAATCACTAGAACATGACATCAATGATACTCAAGAAGAAGATGAACTCATGATGCATGAAGAAGTGTACTTAAACAAAAGACTGTTGCATACCAAGCAAGTATGAAACGAACACATGCGATGAGAACATATGGTATCTTGACAATGAGGCTAGCAATCACATGTCGGGAGATCAAAGGTACTTCACCAAAATTGATAGGTACATGAAAAGTAAGGTTTGGTGATGATTCTCGTATAGATATCAAAGGGAAAAATTCAATATCTTTTATTGATATGAATGGAGAATCAAGAATAATTACAAAGGTTCACTATATTCCAAATTTGAAGAGCAATATCATTATCTTAGGACAAACTACAGAGTCGGGTTGTGACACAAGAATGAAAGGATAATGGCTCACAACGAAAGATCGAAAAGGAAAACTGCTTGCCAAGACAAAGAGATCTAGAAATCGCCTATACAAAGTGAGCATGAGAATACACGAAGTAGATAAATTGCAATTAACAGCAATAAGTAAATCAAGTGTATAGCACGCAAGTTTATGCCATATCAGCTTCGATTCAATGCATGCTATGGTTCAAAAGGAACTAGTGAAAGCAATCCCAAGTATTAAATTCAAAAGAGAAATATGTAGCTCTTGTCTTCTTGGGAAGCAAGCAAAGAAAGCATTCTGATATCTTAGGTTTTTAATGCATTTTAACCTTGTTTTTATTCTATTTTGAGTAGGTTAACTTGCATTTAGCCATAGATAGGTTGCATTCTGCATATCATTATATATTTCAGATGTTCGAGGTGTGCTGAATCGATTTGAGGATCAAAACTGAGAAGAATGGAGCAAAAAAGAGTCAAATGAAGTTCAAAGAACCATACCGAACGGATGAGCCGGTACATATGGCTCGGTATCCTTATAATGGGCAGTGTGTACCGGTTGGGCCAGCTGATACAAAGAAGAGGTGAAGTATACCGGACGAATGAGTTGGTACACATGGCCCGGTATGCCTATACCGGCCAGTGTGTACCGGTTGGGCCAACCGGTACGAAAAATTTGCAATCAATACCGGAAAAGTATACCGGTTGGAAGCACCCGATACCGAGCAAAATGGAGTCAACTTAGATCATTGACCAAGTGATTTTTACCCAACTTTTGTCATGGGTTAACCCACATGTTTTGGGTTAACCCACATGTTTTGGGTTAACCCAATACCATTAGAGACTATTGTTTAAGTGTTTTTAAACCTAATTTTAGGTATATTAGAGTGATTAAGTGAATTATTATGATGTGTAGGGCTTATTTATCTTGAATCTTCATTCAATTGGTGTGCTTTATGCTAGATTTGGCTTGATCACTCATTTTTAGATCATAAGTAGTTTATGGCCTGAAAGGTGTTTGATAAAATGCTTGAATCAACTTTTGAATGTTAAATGAGGCCTAACCAAGACACTGTGTTAGTTAGTTTAGTGGTTTATCATGTATTAGATCTTATTGCTTCTTGAATGTGTAATTATCCAAGACATTGTTTTAGTTGCATGATTAGGGAAGGGATTAGTGTCATGAAAGTGGATTAGTCTAATTAGGGAATCTTAGACCAATGATTAGCATTGAATGTTTGTATTAACAATCATATGATATCATTTGATCACCTAAGTCAATAACCTTTGTCCATTTGTTTAGCTTTTTAATCTTGATTTGAATCTTACTCGTTTGTTGACTTTTCTTAATCTTGTTGACTTTTATTTTGTTGACTTTTGTTGACTTTTTATTTAATGCATGTTTGATTGTTACAAAATCCAACCAGTCAACCAGTCTATTTAATTTAGACCAAATATGATTCTCTTAGGTTTTAGTGTGTTAATTACTCCTGATTTGGATTGATATCTTAAGCACGAAATCGACAACTAAGTAGTCTTAGGATTACTTCATAGATATAATCCAATAAATTATGTTTATCAATTTGGCGCAGTTGCCAACTCGAGAATTCAATTAGCCATTATGACTTTGAATTTCTTTGTGACTAAGCCCATTTACTTTTCTTTGCTAACTTCTTTACTTTATTTGTTTATGCATCTTTAGATGTATGAACTTGAGAAGTAGATGACCAACCGATCTAGTTCCAATTGCTGAAGATATTCATGCACTTGGCGACAACAAACACGAACAAGACCAGAACAAGAGCGACTTGCTCACGTTCATTATTTGGATTTAGAGATGGAGCAGCAAAACAACCATAACCAACAAGAGAACGTTGGTGGAAACAACCAACCTCCACCAATTACAAGGACTACTGGAGCTAATGATGCACCCTATCCTCATGGCCACCGAACCGGCATTCGCCCTCCACCTATAGCTAACAACAACTTCGAGATAAAGTCTAGTCTCATCAACATGGTCCAATCTAACAAGTTTCATGGTTTACCAATGGAAGACCCCTTCGACTATCTAGACCAATTTGACATGTTGTGTAGCACAGTGAAGGTCAATGGAGTCACCGAGGATGCTTTCAAGTTAAGATTGTTTCCCTTCTCTTTGGGAGACAAAGCTCACACATGGGAGAAGAATATACCTCACGACTCGGTTGACACTTGGGAAGCTAGTAAAAAAGCATTTTTCACCAAGTTTTTCTATACAACAAGAACCGCAAGATTTCGAAACGAGATCTCCGGTTTTGTGCAAAAAAGCAATGAGTCATTTGGTGAAGCTTGGGAAAGATTCAAGATCTATACCATCCAATGTCAACATCATGGATTCTCAAATGAAAGCTTACTTATCACCTTATATAGGGGTCTTGCGTCCAAGTATAGGATGATGTTGGACACCGCAAGCCAAAGAAATATTTTTTAGCCCAACAGATTCCGATGGATTGTTACTTGTTGAGAATCTAGCCCAAAGTAACAACAACTATGGGGATGATTATGACCGAACGGTTCGAGATAGTGGTAAGGATGATAGCTACATGAAGAATATCAAGTCACTTGAAGACAAGTTAGATAAGTTCATACTTTCTCAAGAAGAAGGTGTCAATAATGTTGGTGACATGATATAGGACGAACAGCGCGAAGAAGTAACTCAAGAAGAGCTTGCTTATGTTGGTAACCAAGGCTACAACCAAGGCTACAACAACTACCAACAACATCCAAGCCTCTCTTATCACAACACAAATGTGGCCAACCCTCAAGACCAAGTCTACCATTCTCAAAAGCCACCACAACAAGAAGGTTTCCAACCTAAACCTCAATTCACAACCAAGGTGGTTTTCAACCCAAGCAACAGTACTTCAACAACCAACCACCGAGTTTCTCTAATCCTCAGGAAAATTAACAAAAAGCTCAAGGAAACTCCTCTTCCTCTAACACTCAAGACCAAACTAATCAATTATTGAAAAAAATATTAGAAGGTCAAGGGAAGAATGCAATTGAGTTTGGAGTATTCATGAAGGACATTAATGCCAAAACTAATGATCTTCACGCCAAGATTGAAAGCATGGCATCTCATTTGAAAACTTTGGACAATCAAGTTGCCCAAATCACCTCCAACTCCAAGAGACCATGGGAAAACTTTTGGACAAATCCGAACCAAACCCCAAGGAGTATATCAATGTAATCACTCTTAGGAATGGTAAAGAATTGCCTCCTAGAGTTCTCATTGAGGACAATAAGAAGCAAGATGGGGGAAGATCATGTCGATTGAAGATGATGAAGAGCCTTGTAAGGAAATTGAGGTGGAAAAGCCAACTCAAGAGAAGGTGGTTTATTTTAAAGCAGAAGGGAATGTATCTAGTGAAGAAACACAACTAAAAACACCAGTTTTTGAGCCACCTCCCTATGAACCTAAGTTCCCATTTCCGAGTTGAGTGAAGAAGCAACTATTGGAGAAGTATAAAGACCAATTTGAGGAGCAAATGAAGGAGATCCAAATAGGGATGCCGCTTTTAGATGCTTTCATGCAAATTCCACAATACAACAAGTTCTTAAAGGATTCAATCAAGCAAAAGCTCAAGGAAGTGGAAGGGATGGTAGTTCTCACCAAGGAGTGTAGGCCATAATTCAAAGGAACAATGTTCCTAAGCAACTTGAAGACCTAAGAAGTTTTACTCTTTCTTGTCCTTTAGGGCCTTCCAAATTTGATAAATATTTGTGTGATTTAGGAGCTAGTGTAAGTCTTATGCCTTTATCAATTGCAAAGAAACTTGGCTTTATATATTTTAAACCTTATAGGACCTCTTTGGTGCTGGCCGATGATCCATTAGAGTCCCTGTTGGAATGCTAGAAGACCTCCCGATGAGATTAGGGAAAACCGAGGTTACCACCGACTTTGTAGTTTTTGAAATGGACAAAGAACCGAAAGATCCACTCATTTTCAGTAGACTTTTCTTAGCAACCGCGGGGGCGATAATAGATGTCAAGAAGGAAAAGATTGATTTGCATCTTGGCAAAAACCATGTGCAACAATATGACAAGAAGACCATCATGAAAAAGCCTACAATATATGGTCAAGCATTCTATGTTGATACCATGGATGAGTTAGCTAGTGAATATTTAGAAGAGTTAGCCCAAGAAGATGCTTTGTAAACAGCTTTGACAGTTCAACAATGTGAAGATGAACTTGTGAGTGTAGAAGTTGAAGAGATAAAAAGGAGGCTTGATTCACATGAATTGGTAGAAGAAACCACCAACTTTGAAGAACTACCTCAACTAGAAAAGCTAAGCATTAATGCTTTAGAGGTTGAAGAAGAGGCTAGCAATGGTAAGACTAGTCTAGATGAAGATTGGAGTGAGCTAAAAGCACCAAAGGTAGAACTCAAAACCCTTCCTAAGGGGATACATTATGTCTTTCTCAGCTCTAACTCTACTTACCCAGTGATTTTGAATGATGATTTGAATGTTGATGAGATTGATGCTTTGACTTGTGAATTGAAAATTTTTAGGAAAGACATATGTTATTCTAGATGATATTAAGGGAATTTCCCCATCTTTGTGCATGCATAGGATACATCTAGAGAATGAATCTATGACTTCAATTGAACATCAAAGAAGATTGAACCTCAACTTGAAAGAAGTAGTCAAGAAAGAGATCTTAAAACTCTTAGATGCTGGAATTATATACCCTATTTCGGACAACAATTAGATCTCACTGGTCCATGTGGTTCCGAAAAAGGCGATATAATCGTGGTTAAAAACGAATAAGATGAACTTATTCCAACAAGAACCATAACCGGCCATAGAATGTGTATTTACTACCGAAAACTCAATGCTTCTTGTAGAAAAGATCACTTCCCCTTATCCTTCATAGACCAAATGCTTGTAAATTTGGCAAACCATCTATACTACTGCTTTTTGTATGGGTATTTTGGATTTTACCAAATACCCATTCACCCTAAAGATCAAGAAAAAACAACTTTCACATGCCCCTATGGCACCTTTGCTTATCGAATGATGCCATTTGGGTTATGTAATGCTCATGCGACATTTCAACGTTGTATGATGTCGATATTCTCTGATTTAGTCGAGCATGTAGGGTCCTCGTTTGGTGTGTGTTTATCTAATTTGTGCAGGGTCTTAAAATGGTGTGAAGAGAATCATTTGGTTCTAAATTGGTAGAAATGCAATTTTATGGTCAGAGACAGGGTAATTTTGGAGGCATCGTATTTCAGAGAATGGGATTGAGGTCGATAAAGCCAAGATTGATGTGATGACAAGCTTTCATGCACCGAATTCGGTTAAGGGAATTAGAAGTTTCTTGGGACATGCTGATTTTTATAGAAGGTTCATCAAGGATTTTTCTAAGGTTGTTAGACCTTTAACAAGACTCATGTGCAAGGATATAGAATTCCACTTTGATGAAGAATGTCTTGAAGCTTTCAAAAAGATTAAACAAGAGTTGATAAGTGCTCCAATAGTGCAACCACAAGATTTTGTGTTGTCCTTTGAGATCATGTGTGATGCAAGTGACTATGCCGTTCGAGCGGTTCTTGGTCAAAAGAAAGACAATAAGCTTCATGTGATTTACTATGCAAGCAAGATATTAGATGAAGCTCAAGTCAAGTATGCAACCACCAAAAAGGAGCTCCTAGCCATTGTCTTTGCATTTGAGAAGTTTATATCTTATTTGGTGGGTTCTAAAGTGATTTTTTACACCGACCATGCGACATTGAGGCATTTGTTAGCCAAGAAATATGCAAAGCTAAGATTGCTTAGGTGGATATTGCTTCTCCAAGAGTTTGACTTAGAAATCAAAGACAAAAAAGGTATTGATAATGGAGTGGCAGATCACCTTTCAAGGTTGAGAATAGAATATGAGATACCTATTGATGATTCACTTCCGAAGGAGCAAGTAATAGTAATGGCATTCAATGTCTCAGCCAACAACACTTACGGTTTGAAACCGAAGATGGGAGAATTACATGCCATTAGAGAGAGAGAACCTTGGTATGCCGACATACTCAACTATTTGGTCAGTGGAAGAGAACCAAGTCTTCTAGAAGGTTATCAAAAGAAGAAATTTCTAAAGGAGGTCACAAGATTATATGGGGATGAACCTTATCTCTACACTTTAAACAAGGATGAACTCTATCGAAGGTGTATTGCCGAAGAAGAAGTTGATGGGATCCTCTTGCATTGTCATGGATCTTTATATGGTGGACACTTTTTTACATTCAAGACGGTTCCTAAGGTATACCAAGCTGGATTTTGGTGGCCCACAATGTTCAAGGATGCACACCAATTCATTTTGAGGTGTGATTCATGTCGAAGAACGAGCAACATTAGCAAAAGGAATGAGATGCCACAAAACCCAATCATGGAAGTTGAGATCTTTGATATATGGGGAATCGACTTCATAGGACTATTCCCATCTTCTTATGGGAATAGCTACATCTTAGTAGCGGTTGACTATGTTTCTAAGTGGGTGGAAGCCATTGTAAGTCCCACGAATGATGCTAAAGTGGTTTTGAAGATGTTCAAAAGCATATTATTCCCAAGATTTGGAGTATCAAAGGTTGTTATAAGTGATGGTGGGACTCACTTTATTAACAAAGTCTTTGAGAATTTGTCGAGGGAACATGGGGTCAAACATAAGGTAGCTACACCTTATCATCCTCAAACAATTGGGCAAGTGGATGTCTTCAATAGACAAATCAAAGCCATTTTGGAGAAAACGGTTGGGACAACAAAGAAGCATTGATCTACAAAGCTAGATGATGCTTTATGGGAATATAGAACCGCCTTCAAAACTCCTTTAGGAACCACTCCATTCAACTTTCTCTATGGAAAATCGTGTCATCTCCCGGTTGAGTTGGAATACAAAGCTATGTGGGTGGTCAAGTTGTTAAACTTCGACGTCAAGAGAAAAGAGACTTTCAACTTGGTGAACTAGATGAAATTAGGTTTGATGCCTATGAGAATGCAAGGATCTACAAAGAGAGAGCCAAAGAATTCCATGACAAGAAGATCATTCAAAAAGAGCTTGAAGTCGATGACTTGGTTTTGTTGTTCAATTCAATGTTGAAAATTTTCTCCGGAAAGCTTAAGTCGAGGTGGTCTGGTCCTTTCAAAGTCAAGGAGGTTCACCCTTATGGTGCTATTGTTCTTTTGGACAAAGATGGGAAAGAGTTCACAGTTAATAGCCAAAGAGTGAAGCGATACTTGGAAAACGAAGTGACCAACGAAAGAGATTCAGTGTCTCTTTTGGAACCACCTAAAGCTTGATTAAAAGAAAAGTCAAGCTTAGAGATTTTAAACAAGCTCACCTGGGAGGAAGTACCATGTTATCCTTTCTACATATCCTTTGATTTAATTTATTTTACATGTTTTTGGTAATGGTTTTGGGTAATTTGACTTTGGAACAAGTTTTGGTGTTGATTAGATGTAGGGTTTGGTCTATTCAGAAGTTCCCAGAGTTTACATGTGCATCATATCAAATTTTAGGCAAAGGGAAAGTGTAAAGGCCATATCGTGTGGTATGTATCGGCTAAAACACCTGGTATGTGAAGCAAAGAGTTCATATCGGCTTAAACGACCCGATATAGAGGAACCGGTATGAGCATACCAGTTGTGATATATCGGTTGAGTTTGTCCGATACAGATCGAACACGAGACATACCGGAGTGGTGACCGATACGGTTGTCCAGTACTGGTTTATTGGTTCGAATTTCTGGTTTAATTTTTTGAAATTTTCCAGTTTATCTCGGTTTGGTCACGATTTTGGTTCTGAATTTAAAGGGTTTTCCCCTTTCTTTCTTCACTTTTCACGATTTCTTTAGGCTTTTTCTCCAAGTTTTACAAAATTTTGGATGTCTCTCTCAATTCCAAATGGTTTTTGTTGATTCTTTCTTGCTATACATTCGATTTCACTAGCTTCTAAGAGTAATTCATGTATTTTTCCCACTCAAACAATCAAAGGTAAGACTCTCAAGTCTCAATTTTCGCATGCACTATTCACCCCTAGGAAAAAACTTGGATTTTCTCACGATTATTGAATGATTAAGTCTTCTTAGGCTTAGAAATCTATTGGGTAATGGTTGCATGTTAATTTCTTTGAACGATTGACCCTCAATTTTATTGATTTTGAAAATTTGATGTTAGGATTCTTGAGATGATATTTCGAAAAAATTTAGGGGAATTAGTTGATTATGCTTTCTTTAGTTGCTAATAAGTATGATTAGGCTATTGGTAGGAATTGAGTTCATATTTAAAACCTTGTAAATCAATTAAAATCGTTGATGAAAACTTGAAAAAGCTTGACAAGTTGGAAAGATTAAGTAAATATGGATTGGAAAATGTTTTGAGATGACTCAGTTGAGCTAAGTAAATGAATTGTTGATATTGAACTCATTAAACTTGATTGTTTGAGATTAGAATGAGATTGATGATAATAACTTTGATTTAATAGAGTACAAATGAACATCTCTCTTTGATTCTCTATTTTATAGAGTTGACAATCATGGGTCAAAGACTTTCTGTTGCGGAAAAAGGAAAAGGACCGGCAAAGGAAACGACAAAGAACAAGAAGGTCAAACACGGGAATGTGAGGAGTAGCGGCGGTATCAGGATTCACGAGCCTAGTGAGAAACCAAAGTCTAGCACAAGAAAATCAAGAGGAAAGCTGACGAAACAAGTTGAAGAAGAGGTCTCATCTCCTGAAGGGTTTGAGTTTGTGGAAGATTATGAAGATGAAGAAGAAATCTTGGAGTTTGTCCACTACCAGATAAGGATCCACCTAGAGAAAGTGATACATCAAGGGAGCCCACCATCAAGGAGATCTATGATAGACTGATGGAAATACGTTTCGTGTCTTCACACTTTTCGGACTCTGAAGCGTTGTCAGAATTGGGAATTTTGGAAGACATCAAGATTATTCTCAAGTAGATGGGACTTGAGAAGATGATGACTATGCGTCATGAGGGATACCAACGTCAGACTTATTTATTCCTAGCCTCGCTGGAGGTACATTTCGCAAGTCAATTCATAACATTTATGGGAGGAAAGGACGCAACCATACGGTCACTTTTGATCGAATTGAAGAAGCTTATGGTTTTTCTAACACGGGACAGCGAAAATTTGTGAAAATCTCCAAAGAAACCAATATTGTATGGCGGGTACTTGGTGACACTTTCCTTGCCGCTAGGTCCAAGAGTTCGGACATCCGTCATCCGGTGGTTTGTTATGTACCCAAGATGCTAACTCACTCGATTTTTGCAAAAAAAGAAGCAAGCTCCATTCTTGACAATGANATGGCGGGTACTTGGTGACACTTTCCTTGCCGCTAGGTCCAAGAGTTCGGACATCCGTCATCCGGTGGTCACTACAGTATCTAAAGTTTGGGGTCGCCCACTTGGTAGAGAAGTATCTCAGAGAAGAGAACCTCTTCAAAGAACTCGATGATGAACGACCAAGTCATTTGAAACTCTTCTTTGACCATCTATTGGGGTTACAAGCATGGGAAAGGAAGTGCAAGGATAAGACACCTCAAGTGAATATCAATGGATGGATCAGTCTGACCCTCAAATGCACTAGAGTGAAGTTAGACCCAAAGAGCATCGAACCGCAAATGATGGACTTTATGTACCTCCAAAGGCTGGGTTATCTCAGTGGAAAGTTGGATGAGAAGTTCGCCTACAAGTTCTACTCTAGGCACGGGGAAGTAGCAACTGTTTTGCTACCAAATTATGATATTACAAGCTTCACAACTCGCAAAAAGAACATCAATTTCCAAATCCACAGAAGTGATCTTTACGACTCATCCACCGGTGAAGAAATCCCACTTATCACTAGTTCGTAAAAAAGAGCTACTAGAGTTGCAATCCCGCCTATGCATCGACCTACTCATGATAGGACACCAAGCCTTGTCTACGGTCACACAAGGTACTACACTCCTCTACCTAACCATCCTATTCAGCTAGAATCATTGAGAGACATCTATGCCACTCATCACACAATGAGCCATTGGTGTAAGTACCAAGATAAAACTTTAAAGAAGGTGGTTAAGGAGCTTAGGAATCTTAAGAAACTTGTGAAGTAAGGGACAACTTGCACGGGTTGTGGATCTTAGACCAATTTTGGACCTCAACCGAACCAAGAGATTTGCAAATAGTAGTAGCAGGGGATGGGTCCTCAGAGGTCAACCAATCCGAGAGAGAAGAAGAACGAGCTGCTCGTTCCACGCCACCTCCTCCACCACGACGCCGCCACAGAAGGTAAAAACGCGAACCTTAGGTTGAGTCTAGGTTGTTTTTGAATAGGGAACAATGATTGGAATGCCTTGTGAACCTTTATGTTTTGCTTGACGTGGAACACCCTAGCTAATAGTAGATTGATGCTTGAACCACTTTTAGAATTTGAAAAATTCATGCTTGGAATTGACTACTTGATGCTTCATGGTGTTTGTGGAATCTTGTTTGAACTGAAACCAATCCCATGAATATTTGAACTTAAATGAATTTAATTCTCAGCTTATGGATTTGAAATGCTTGATCATGGTAAAACACTTGACATTTGGATTATCTTTGCCTAATTTTATCACTCTTGTTAATCCAAATGGACATCCTCATCTTTAGGATCGTTATCACACTCTTGATCACCCAAAATCTTTCTTTAAAAGCTCCCATTGTTCTTTATTGTGATGTCTTTTCGGAAAATGCAAACATGGGCAAAAACATGTGTAATAGAAGTTGAACGACAAGGAAATAGCCTCTTTAGAGTTAGCCTCATTTTATGGTTAACAAGCTTAGGTGGGAAAAATGCTTAGAATAGGTTTTGGTTTGGAAATCATTTGGAGAAGTGTGGTTTTATTGAAAGGGTAGTGATAAAAAAGCCTAAGTTGAAGAGAACGCTAGGAGTACATAAAAAGATAAATAGTTTAGAAAGAAAAGGAATCAAGAAAAGTCTAATCCTCCCAAGATAGTGAAAAAATTGAAAAAAATGAAAAGTTTGTATCTAAGTGGAAAAAAGAAAGGCTAAATGTGTAAGTACGAAGAAAGAAAGAATAGAAGGGCTCCTAGTGGTAAAAAGAAGAAACGAAAAGGCTAATATTTGAGCTTGAAAAGAGTGCAAAAAGATTATTGATTTGGTGGTTTAAATTATAAAGGTTTGGGAATGTGAATCATGAGATAAAATAGGAACATTAAAGGGATTTGGGTAGAGCATTAGATGAGGTGAAAGCCTTGTATGCGTAAATTGTTTGACTCTACCTTGATTTTGCCTCATGTTTTGCATTACTATTTTGAAAGAAACCACTTTAAAATATGAGAAACCACTTCAAACATCTAAAAGCCTTAAAACCGAACCAAATAGATTAGATTTCTCTTCCATAAGCAAGACTGCACTTGAATGTTTAATGAATGTAGGGGATTGGTGAATAAGATGGTTTGAAGACACTTCACCTTGATTGCTAAAAGTTGATCCTTGTGATGAGTGTGTAGAAGTACATTGACTAGTTTTGAGGGAAAAGGGTTAATTCATACCCAAACATTCGTATCATGCGTTTTTATACCTGAACTTTAGGTCAGTGCCTAAACTTTCATAAACTCTTGTTTTAAGATTATTTTTATCATAAACATTATTAACAGTGCTAAATTCCGTACCACGTTTAACACTGTTAAACATACTGTTAAAGAGTAGGAAAAAAATGTCAATTCATACCCCAACTATACACAATGTGCCGTTTTATACCTGAACTATATATATTATATTTTCTTTCTTTTATTTAAAATATTTTTTATGAAAATTTTATTTTATTTTGAATTTCTTTGTTAAAATTTAAAATTATATAGTTTTTATTACCATCCATAAAATAGAATACAATTTTATGATTATTTAAATTAGTTTCTCAAGATTACATTACAAATAATATTTTCACATAGAAAATCTAACATAGCTGCCATAAAACGTGCAGTAGGGACATTACTATTAAACTAAAGACGTTCGAAAAATTAATTGTAATTAATAACGATTTTATGAAAAATAAGTTAAATATAACTTATGTGTTTTATTATTTTATATGAAAACATCGCAAATAACCATTAATACAATAAAAAGAGCATATCTTTTCATGATAATGGAGATGGAAATGCAAATATACTATTTCACTAGCTATTGAAGAATAACAAGATTGCTGCTCAATTCATACTTTGACCAAATCCATATTGTGATTATTGACTATATATTGTGTCTGTCAATATCCTCCATGTCTTTTTTGTAANAGTTTAGTATGGAAAAAATTATTAAGATATCTCTATAATTGATTTTAATTCAATTTTATCTTCAAGATTTGGTCAATGAGAAATAATATATCATATATGGTATTATATAATTAGAGTATTTTTATTTTAACAAATTTTAAGAGATTCAATACTAACTTCTATACAAGACCATTTACATATGAAGACTATATCTAAATGTATGTTTTTAAAATTAAAAAAAGGAATACATTGGGCAAGTAATCATATTTTTAATCCTTCTTAGAAACTCTTTCATAGTTTCAATTATTATGTAAATTTAATTACAAAAGCATAATCACATTTTTCATATTGTTAGATTACCATTCAAACCACATTCAAATACACATCCAATTAATATATAAAAAAATTTCTATGAATAAAACATTATTGTCACATTACAAAAAAAAAAACGATGTATAAAACGACACTTCATGTATAGTTGGGGTATGAATTGACACTTTTTTCTACCAGTTAACGGTATGTTAAATAGTGTTAAACATAATACAGATTTTAGGACTGTTAATAATGTTTACGATCAAAATAATATGAAAATAAGAGTTTATGAAGGTTTAGGCACTGACCTAAAGTTCAGTTATAAAAAAGCACGATACGAATTGTTTGGGTATGAATTGACCCTTTTCCCCTAGTTTTGATCTATGCATCTTTCTACTAGTCTTTAAGATGTTATACTTGAAGCATTATATTTAGGTTTTGGTTATGAGTTCTCACTTTCAAACCTCTCCTTCTTATTTGCCTTTGTTCCTTACTTGAGGACAAGCAAAGGATAAGTTAAGGGAATTGATATCTTAAGTTTTTGATGCATTTTAACCTTGTTTTTATTCCAATTTGAGTAGTTTAACTTGCATTTAGGCATAGATAGGTTGCATTTTGTATATCATTGCATATTTCAGGTGTTCAAGGTGTGCAGAATCGATTTGGGGATCAAAACCGAGAATAATAGAGCAAAAAGGATTCAAATGAAGTTCAAAGAACCATATCGGAGGTAAAGTATACCTATACCGGCCAGTGTGTACCGGTTGGGCTAGCCGATACGAAGAAGAGGTAAAGTATATCGGACGGATGAGCCGGTACACATGGCCCGGTATGCCTATACCGGCCAGTGTGTACCGGTTGGGCCAGCATGTACGAAACATTTGCAATCAATCTTGGATGAGTATACTGGTTGGAAGCACCCGGTACCGAGAAAAATGGAGTCAACTTATAGCATTAACCAAGTGATTTTTACCCAACTTTTGTCATGGGTTAACCCATATGGTTTGGGTTAACCCAAGACCATTAGAGACTACTATTTAAGTATTTTTAAACCTAATTTTAGGTTATCCTTTATTTTCTACTTTGAACCTTTGTGCAACTTTGTAACCCTTTGATCTTTGCTTAATCTTGGTTTTGATCTTTGTTTATTGTTTTTCTTCTTATCTTTTTCTTGTTAGAATCATGATTAAACACACTTCTAATCTTGGATTTTATGTTTTCTCAATGATTAGTGATTTAGTCAGCAAATGAGTTAGGTAGATTAGGGTGATTAAGCGAATGATTATGAAGGGCATAGTTATCTTGAATCTTCATTCAATAGGTGTGCTTGATGCCATATTTGGATTGATCACTCATTTCTAGATCATAAGTAGTTTTTTGCCCGAAAGATGTTTGATAAAATGCTTGAACCAACTTTTGAATGCTAAATGAACCCTACCAAGACATTGTGTTAATTAGCTTAGTGGTTTATCACGAATTAGATCTTATTGCTTCTTGATTTTGTAATTATCTAAGACATTGTTTTAGTTACATGATTAGGAAAGGGATTAGTGCCATGAAAGTAGATTAATCTAATTAACAGAATCTTAGACCAAGGATTAGCATTGGATGTTTGTATGAAACATCATAGGATATCATTTGATCACCTAAGTCAATGACCTTTGCCCATTTGTTTAGCTTTCTAATCGTGATTTGAATCTTAATCTTTTGTTGACTTTTCTTAATCTTGTTGACTTTTATTTTGTTGACTCTTTATTTAATGCGTGTTTGAATGGTACAAAACCAAGCAATCTATTTAGTTTGGACCAAATATGATTCTCCTAGGTTTTAGTGTGTTAATTACTCCCGATTTGGATTGACATCTTAACCACTACATCGACAACTAAGTAGTCTTAGGATTACTTGATAGCTAGAATCCAACAAATTATGTTTATCACATTCCCGCAAGCTAGTACATACCGATCAATCAAAAGAATTCAAATGAGACACGTAGATCTTTTTAAACCTATAACTCCAAGTACACTAGTCGTAAATAGGTATATTTTCGTACTTATAGACGATTGTTCAAGATACATGTGGAAAATACTTTTAAAAGAAAAAAGTGATACGTTTGGGAAGTTCAAAAAGTTTAAAGGTTTGGTATAACAAGAATCATGAGATAAGATACAAGTATTCAGAACAGATAGAGGATGAGAGTTTATCTCACATGAATTCAACTCATTCTACGAAGATTCAGGAATAAAAAGGCATTTTACTGCTCCCTACACACCTCACAAAACGGTGTGGTTGAAATAAGAAACAGTTACTTGATGGAGATGTTAAGAAGCATTTTGCATATGGATATGCCAAACTATGTATGGGGACAAGAGATACGCCATTCTACGTATCTTTTGAATAGAGTAGCAACTAGAGCTCTGAAAAAGAGAACTCATATGAAGCATTCTATGATAAACAACCTAATCTTTATCATCTTCGGGTTTTTGGATGCATCAGGCGTGCAAAAATAGAAAAACCGTAGCTGAAGAAACTAGATGATAGGTCACAAGTACTTGTCCACCTCGGCACAAAACCTGGCTCAAAAGCATATCATCTCTTGGATCCTCAAACATGAAGAATAATATTTAGCCGCGATGTTATGTTTGACGAGTCTAAAAGCTGGAAGTGAGTCACAACAATTTAAATAGTAATTTGGAAAAAGGTTTCAATGTGACTTTCAGACAATTTTGGAATCGGGGTATTCAAGAGATAGAAGAAATTATTAATAATGATCAAAGCAACAACAATGCAACAGATGATGTTGGACAAGAGCTTAATGATGATTTCATAACAGATCACAAACAAGGAACAGAGAATATTGAAACAAAGGAAACTGATACATATGAGCAGACTATAATTCAATTGCGAAGAGCAGGAAAAACGAAGACACATCCTGCCTATCTCAAAGATTATGTTTTACTTAATGAAGAAGAAGGAGAGAGCTTGCTAGTATGTCTAAATAATGAACCACGAAACTTTGCTCAAGCAAAGAATTAGATAGAATGGATGAAGGCTTGTGAGAATGAAATACAATCGATAAAGAAAAATCAAACATGGAGTCTGGTAGATTTTCCAAGTGGAGCAAAGCCAATCGGAATCAAGTGGGTATTTAAACTCAATAGAAACTCAGATGAAAGTATAAATAAACACAAAGCCAGACTTGTTGCAAAAGGATATGTACAAAGGTATAAATCGATTTTGAAGAGGTCTTAGCTCCAGTAGCTAGACTCGAGACAATTATACTTCTTATCAATCTTGTAGCATCAAATGGTCTTGATGTCAAAACAGCCTTTCTCCATGAAGAATTGAAAGAGACTGTGTATGTCACACAACCAGAAGGATTTGAGGAAAAGAATTGCGAAGGGAAGGTCTATAGGCTCCATAAGGCATTGTATGGTCTAAAACAAGCCCCAAGAGCATGGAATAACAAGTTGAATCGAATTCGTCTAGAGTTAAAATTTGAGAAGTATTCAAAGGAACCATCATTATACATAAAGAAGGTAAGTGAAAGTTCTCTTGTAGTTGCAGTCTATGTAGATGATCTATTCATCATAGGAACGAATAAGAAGATCACAGAGAACTTTACAGCAGAGATGTCATCAAAGTTTGAAATGAGTGATCTTGGAAGGTTGGCATTCTATCTAGGGATCAAAGTTCAACAAAACTGAGAAAGCATAGTCTTGAGTCAACGAAGTTATGCTCTGAAAATCTTGGAAGAAGTAGGAATGGGAAACTGTAATTCGGTTCAAATACAAATAGATACAGGTTTGAAACTCTCTAAAGCAGAAGATGAAAAAGAAATCGATCTTACATCATATAGGAAACTCGTTGGATGTCTCAGGTACTTACTTCATACAAGACCTGACTTGTCTTATTGTGTAGGAGTTCTAAGTAGATATATGTAAAGCCCTAGAGAGTCTCGTGGAACAGCGATGAAGCAATGTTTGAGATATCTACAAGGAATAGTCAAACTTCGTTTGGTATTCGAAAAATCATACTCAGAACCGTTGAAACTCGTAGGTTACAGTGATAGTAGCTACAATGTTGATCTATATGATGGTAAGAGTACAACTGGTCATATTTTCTATCTAGGTGGAAGTCCAATCGCTTGGTGTTCACAAAAGCAAGAGACTGTGGCATTGTCTTCATGTGAGGTCGAGTTCATGGCAGGAACAAAAGCAGCGAGACAAACAATATGGCTTCAAGAATTGTTAAGTGAAGTCACTGAAAAGTCATGCGAAAAGGTTGTGATTCGTATTGACAATATATCGGCGATCTTACTTACTAAGAATCCGGTGTTTTATGGACGGAGTAAACACATTTATACAAGGTATCACTTTATAAGAGAGTGTGTTGAGAATGGTCAAGTTGAAGTAGAATATGTTCCAGGAAATCAACAAAAGGCAGACATTTTAACAAAGGCACTTGGTAGAATCAAATTCAAAGAGATGAGAGATCTCATTGGTGTTCAAGATTTGGAAGAAAGAAACTTCAAGCTTAAAGGAGAGAATATTGACTTAAGCTTGAAGAAAGTTTAAAGTCAAAAGAAACAAACAAGAATTCTAAGAAGATTAGATTATATAATATATTTAGGAGTTATCTAAATAGAAGATATCTAACCTAATGAGTTTTCCTATGTGAGTTTTACTATTTGAGTTAGTAATAGAATTTAGAATTCTTATATAAGGAGATGTCAAAGTTGTGACATAACTTATGGGTTTTATGAGATTTGAGAGAACTTAAGTTTTGAGAAACTTTCTTCATTAATAAAAAGAGTGGCTTAACTTCACTACGCTCCCTTAACTATATGCATCCAAATTATATCCCCCAAACTTTGAAGCTCTTGAGTCTGATACTTGAATTTATACAGAACTTACCCGACCCCCCAAACTACTCGAACTCATCAATAAACCCTCCAAGTGATTAAAAAGCCTAAATTGTGATTAAAATCAACAAAATGCCATTAAAAATTACGTTTTGGGTTAAATTAAAATCAATTTCTAATCCATCTAAATCCAAACCTGATTTTAACCCCATTTTTTTTTTCTTTTTTGAATTCAATATAACTTTTTTGCTATATTTGTCTCTTCTACCATTGTTTGAGAATTTTAATATATTTTTTATTAGATTTTGTTTATGGTTGAGAAACTAATTGTTTATGAATAAACATTTAAATTTGAGTGGGGATTGCTTATTGTTTTCTTGATCGAAATCAGATTTAGTCTTAGTCAAACTTGACTTTGATGTTCAGGTTCTGTTCTTCCCTACATCTTAGAGGATGAATCATCTTTTCTTATATAAACATTATAATATATATATATAAATAAGCGAAGATGGATCAGATATGATAACATAAATGGAGCAGTTAATCGCGTTAAAATCGGTTTTTGTTAAAATTGGTTTAAAATCGGATTTGGGTTTAGATGGATTAGGATTTGGCTTTAATTTAACTCAAAACGTGATTTTTAATGGCTTTTTGTTAAATTTTAATCGCTTGAGGGGCTATTGATGAGCTCGAGTAGTTTAGTGGTCGGGTAAAGAGCTGTATAATTCATGTATCAGACTCAAGAGTTTTAAAGTTGAAGAGGAAATAATTTGGATGCATATAGTTGATGGGGCGTAGTAAAGTCACTCCAAAAAGAATTGTTCTTTAATCAAGAGTCTTATAAAACAATATGAAATTATTATACATGATTTTGCATAGAGTAAAAATCGAAAAAATTATTTCATATAACTATTATCTTTTGGGATAAGTAATGATTCTTTCTTTTTTTTTAGATTAAAATGTTTTGTTGGGGATATCTTTGATACAAGAAATGCTACAAAAAAACAAAAAAATTATCGTAAGTTATAAAAGAAGAATCTATTTAGTGTTAACTAAAGAATACTTATTTTATGTTTTAGTATATTAAATTTAATATATTTAATGGCCTGATTTTTCCCGAGAGTCTATCTAAAGGTTGAGCCGTGCCTCCATCGTATGGTATTTAGGCGACCTGATTATAATAGACCCAAAAGATACTTGTTGCTGACAAGATATACGGAAAAGGAGCTGTTACCATCTTAGCAATAGCAATAGCAATAGCTTTCACTTACACATCAAACAGTTATTACGAGTACAACAAATTTGCAGAAAGTCGGAACACACGACTTGATGTTTATGGTATAGTTATACATAAATTACATATCATATGCATCGTTTAATTAATCAATCGTTGATTCTGTAAAGATCGATGCTCCCTAGTTGCAGTCTGGAGGTCGAATTCACGTCTCGTACACATAAAAACCGGAATCTGCAACATACACATTATTAGTTCGACCAATAGGAAAATGAAATCAAATGGGTTTTACCTCAACCTAGTTGCTAAATCAGAGAATATATTTGGTATTACCTGAAAAGATTTGCTTGGAATCCGGGTGATGTTATTTTGTATGATTTGCGTTGGAACCTCTCCTCGAATACTTGGCCAGTTTGCTTGTCTAGAACATGCCATGTCGATCCACCGTCGCTACTTGCTTCAAGTACCCTGGGCCGAGGCAACAAACAGTGTCAAAGCATCAAATGTGTATGTTTAGACTTGAAAAAAAAAGACATTACCAATCTTTGGGGTCTCTCTCTGGGGCATCATTAGCAGACATAATCTCATATGCTATGAGTTGTTGCATCTGTTTGTAGAGTGTTTTGTACACGATCCAACAGCCTGTAAGAGAGGAGACGCCAACATGTAACAAATTATCAGAAATTTGAATGAGGCTTTAGTTCTTACCTTTTGCACCATTTGGTTCCTCCCACTTGGATTCTTGGATTCCATCAAAAGCTGCAGTCGCCTGAGGCATTGACGCATTTAAGAACAACCACCAAAAGTTTTAATTAATGGTAAGGTGAGAGTTATAGTAGCATACTACTTACAATGCCACATGGAAGCTCTTCACCACTTGCGAGGACAGAGCCAGAGCATATCCTGTTTTGTTTCAGAAACGGAAACGACAGTGAATCTTTATTTAAGTTTAGGCATTTGCTGAGGTCAGTGATCAATTCCCTTAAAGCGTCCAGCGCAACTGGCAATGCTATAGCCGTTTTTGTGGGTTTCCCGTCTAAGCAAATTGTGAGTAACTTATCGTCTGTGTCTTTCTCGCTCTTTAAAGAAAGAGCGAGAAGCAAACTGTGAAGTGCAGGAAGAGACTCCTCTGGGAACGAACTTGAGCTATCTGAATCTAAATTCAATTGAGTCTTCCTTGTTTTGTAAGATGCATTCTTCTTCAGATCCTCTAGGACTCGTTTGACAATCTGAAGTAGCTCAATTGCTCTTGCTACAGGTAAATCAGCTTCGATGAAATGAGTAATGAGAGGCAGAAACGAGTCATAAATGTTGGTCACATGGTCATCAACGCAAGTGCGAACTGGGCAAGAAGAAGAGCTGATAGAGCATTTTTCATCTGAACCAAATTCTGATCTCAGAATACGCCATTCCTTGTCCCCACTTTGCCTTCCAGGTAAAGAAACCGATGCATCATCTACGGAATGCAGATTTCTCTCCAGTTCTTCTAGCTCCTTGCTGTCTCGGTTTTCAAGTTCAGAGAAAACGTTGAACATAACGCTCCTTCGTCGTTCCCTTGTCAGGGTTCGAAGAACAGATTGCAAAGATGATTCGGTTGTGAGAGTTCGTCTAGACAAAACCTAAAGTGGAAAATAACAGCAAGACCATGAGTGATGAATGGAACTGAAGTAATACAGACTTTTAGACAAATAGCATTACCTCATGCCATTTCTTTGTATATCGCTTAGTGACATCACAAACCCCATCCTTGGAAATCGCAATAACATAATTCAATTTTTTACCCCATCTACAAGGCAGAAATTTTGTGAGAATATGGCATTGAATTCATTATGGGGAGATAACTTGTAAACAAAGCTTACCCTTTCTCATATAGCATGGGTTTGTCAAACACTCCTTCACAAGGGTCAAGATGGATCCATCTGCCGAAAGACAAAAAAACGACACAAATTACTTTGCTTCATGAATGAAAGTTTCTACACAGGAAGTCAATAGACTTGTTTAGCACATGAAGTTTACCTTCCCAACAATGGAGAGAAGCATTCAGTCCAGACATGATCTGTGAAGTCCAATATCTGAAAATGAATAATATTACAAAAACACATTACAAACATCAAAAGCAACATTTTTCGGGAAGAAACAATGTTAAGTAGCAGAATACCAAGCGAGAATCATAGCCAAACGAGCGACAGTACAGTGTAAAGCAGTTGGCCCACTCACCACAACGACCTGTCTTTGTTTCTACGAGCTGCATGAACATGGAGAAAATGGAACCTGTATATGAAGTCCGGAACATGTATCTTCCAATGTATTAGGTACTAAATTACCTTTAGTGGATCATTATATCGAGGGAATCGAGTAACTGTTGAGCACAAGATACAGCTGTAAGTAGAGTGAAACAACAAAAATAACATGTCAAACTAAAGTTCGACAACAGAAAATAATCAAAGTATTGTAAAAACCAAGTAATTCTTGCCCTCAATCCAATATATTAAACAAAATGCAAGTGATCAAGAGCTTTTACAGCTCTTCAACACTATTGGAATAGGCTGTGAGTTCAGAATAAGCATGTTACANAAAAAAAAAAAAAAAAAAAAAAAACTAAAAGAAATACAAAGTAATTCACGTACCCATATAGTTCAACTCGAGTTGCTCCATAAGCAAGCTCTGAAGTAAGTGGGTTTCCCATCCCCTGGCCTATGGTTTTGTTACCACAACCACCACAAGGAGGTTCATTGACCCAGCTGCATTATCACCCAGTCAACAGCTAGAAAAGGAGGTTCTTCAAACTACTGTCTTACAACTAAATATGCCGCATACAATGAACAATAATACAAACCGATGAGATGATGAGAAAAAGTCTCTTAACCTTCAATTCTAAATTCCATGATAGGATTTCAATAGTAAACCTTAGGATTTAGCTTTGGGTTAAAAATATGAACCAAATTTGAGCTCAACTAGGTGATATCTTTCTGTGGTTTGTTTCAAATTACACTTTTGAATTATGCAGGTGACAATGTGAGAAGTCCTAGAAGGACAAAGAAAAGGGAGCTCAGAAAACACCTGAAGGATCTTTTGAACCAGAAAAGTAGCTGAAGCAGGAAAGCATAGTCTTGTTCATCTTTTGATGGCTCGAAATTTCCCTCCTAAATGTTTTAGATCAGAAAAAATATCACATAAGATCTAAGTAAACATCAACCTAAAACCTTCAGTCTAAATTTCATTCAAGGATTAATTCAATTAATCAGTGAATATAAAACTCAAAACCTTAGCCAGAGAAACCAAAGCTTCCTCCTCAAGCTCGTCTTTAGGAACAGTCTTTCTAGCAGCTTCTTGACGGACTGGATCTTCATACTGAGAAAAACAAATTAGCAATTAGACATCAATACACATCTCCATATTAGAATATTCGAAGAAACTAGCCTATCACCATGAGGACTTGGCTAACATAAGGCCTTATTCTTCCCTCAAATTCGTTGCTATCTTGTGCAGCAACATATTGTTGAAACATCATCGCCTCTTCTTCTGCCTGCAAACAGGAAACCCGAAATCAAAATTACTTCTGTATTATCATCACTAATCAGTTCATAAATGCCTATTTAGAAGAAGAAACGATCAAAATTTTAATAAAAAAAACCTGCAACATTCGTGCCAATTCTTCGTCTGATTTCATCATTTCCACATCAGATTTCTCACACGTACTAGAGTCACCTTCAGACTTCTTATCTCCAATTGAGACCAATCGAAGTTTATCGCATACAGTAGCGAGATCGGATTCATCCGATACCAATCGATCATCATCTTCCGCAACAAGCTATCGCCCAAATTTTGATAACAGAAATCATTAGAGAATCTATACATAAAAACAGATAAAAAAAAACACACCTTTTGCTCATCAGGAGGAATCATAGTGAGGGAGAAAATTTGAATCTGTAAAACCTGTAGATGGTGGAAGATCATCTACTCCAACTCGAGACGACGAGATAAATATTTGTATAGGATGCCATTGAAAGATAGAGATAGACAGACCTCAAGGCCATATTCAGTATCGCAGTCGACATTAAAGCTCGAATCTCCGTGGAGGACGACGAACTTCCGAGCCACCATTTTCGCCGATGATCGAGAGATTCCAAAATGATCTCTGAAGAGTCAAGACTCTTTTAGAGGAGGAGAATCCACGAACTGACCGGTCTTAATTTCTTAAAGAGAAACCTGAAACCGTACCATTGGTTTGGTACGATTTGATTTCATTTCCTAAAACGGCAACGTTTCAATCATACCAAGCTTTCTTCTGTCGACTTTCGCCTTCTTTTCCACTACTGATAAAATGACAAAAATAAGCAAAAGCTATAACAGTAGGCGGGAGTTGAGAGTTAGAGCTAAGAGCAAAGTTGAAATTGGGAAATGAAAACAGAAGTTAAGAGCAGTAGCTGATTTTAATTTTCAAAAAATTAAAACTAATTTATTTATTTATAAAAAAATAATATAAATTCATTTATTTATAAAAAAATAGATAGAATTATTAAAGAGTTTGAAACTAAGTAAGAAATTTGTAAAAAAATTATCTATGAGTTTTTCAAATCTGATTTGCAATGTTGTTTTGAATACCCACCATATATGCATCACATGTAGGCATGTAATCTCTTCTTTGTGATCCTTCATCATCATCTGAATCTGAAAAACCAAACACTTCATTTTCCATTTGTTCGTACTCTTAAAAATCTATGTCGATATTTGTTGATCTTCATCTGATTTAATTTAAAAAAATAAGTTAAATATATACAATAATCAACAACATAAAATACCACTTGAAAATGTTTTAATTTCTCATTTGTTAAAAAATTTACTAATGATAATCATTGAAAATGTTTTATTCTTTTGTGATGTAACATAAATGTTTTGGTTAAAGTCTTGATTGTTTGTAGTTTTTAAAATGGTTCTTAGATTTTTTTTTTCAAAAACCACATTTTATTTCAATGAAGATTTTGAGCAAATAAATTTCCTAAAACATATGAAAACTAGTTTTTAGAAAAAGACTACATATTCTAAAGAAAAACCAAAATCCAAATCGAACGTAGAACTCTTTGGTTGGGTCTTTTCCCCTTAGTATTCTCTAGTTGGTTATAGAAGCTTTTTCTCTGATATTAGAGCTTTGATTTCCACCACAAAAGTTTAATCCTCCTTCTTGAAAACAAAGAAAGTGATTGCAAAAAGCATTTTTTCCGCATCGATTACTAAACTCTTCCCTTCTACGGTGAGTTTTCTTCCTAGAAGAGTAGTGGTTCAGTCTCAGAATGGATTCACCGTTAGATTTTGAGTTCCATGGGCTCAGTCTTGAAGAGAATGAAGAGCCTTACAAGCTTTTGACGAGACCAAAGTTTAGCTCTAATACAAGAAACAAGATAAGTATGATGGGAAGAACGCTAAACTCATATCACCAAGATATATCGGATCTCATTTTGGATATACCAAGAAAATGGCAACTCTATGAAAGAGTTCAAGGATTAGCTCTTTCCAAAGATACCTTCTAGTTTATATTCTAATATGAACATGATTTGCAGATGGTGTTGAATAAAGGAGCTCAAACATTTAATCAATGAAGATTAGCTTTAGAGAGATGGGTGGAAAACCCACCACTATATTTCTTGAAATCCATCATAATCTGGGTTAGAATAAGGAATATTCCGGTGAACTCTTACACGAAAGTAGTTCTAATAGACCTTGGAGAGTTTGCGGGTCAGGTAAAAGAAGTCACTTTTGACCCCCTTAAATCTCATAAAAAGGATTATGTAAGAGTGCTGGTCAAACTGGAGACATCAAAACCCCTGAGAAGATTCAAAACAATCCTGCTTCCATCAAGGGAATCATCCAAGATCCTGTATGATTTTGAACGTCTACAGAAAAGGTGTTACTCGTGCCAAAGATTAACACATGAGAAATATAAGTGTCCATGGGTAGCCAATCTGGGAAAAATCAGTAGGTGCTTCAACTGATAATCCAAGGTTTAACCACAGAGATGGAGAACAAGAAAAGATAATCAAAAAATCGAATCCACTGTATGAAGTGATTTAAGAACATCAGGTAGGGATAAACTCAAATAAAGGAAGGCCAAAGATTGCAAAAGAGCAACTGGTGGAAAAGCGTAGATATCTAATGGTAGCCTCAGGGCCTGAAAAGATCATCAGGGAAGAAAGAGTGAAGGAGTCTTTGAAAGAAGTAGAAAAGGACCCTATAGCTCAGAAAACAGTGCTAAGATTAGAGCCATCTCGTGTAATCTCAAGGGACTTAGATAAAGGTAAAGAAGTGGTTTTTGACTTTAATATCAAGCAAAACCAGAACAGTTGCTACAATGTGAATGAGACAGAGAAACTCATGGCTTCAACAATTAAATCAGGGAGACAAGACTATGATTCAAACCTGAGTATAGTCCCATATGAACAAAAGAGGCCATCTCAGATGGAAGAATCTTTAAGCCAAAGCTTAGCGGATCCAACGGTTTATAGGTTCCGTGCTCAACTTTTTGGACCTTCTGGGACCAAGGCTAAAAGATCCTATTACATGAAAAGACCACCAAAACATATAAGAGAGCCAAATATTTTTGAAATTCAACCTGAAGCAGAAGTAACAATGATAGAACAAGAAGAAACATAACAAGGATCAAAGAAGAGAAAGGCCTGGCAAAGTTTAGAGGCAACAATCAAAAAAGAAGGAAAGTCTAAGAAAGAGACAAACTCAAAAGGAGAGATTGTCCCGAGCCTCATGAGTATGCTAAGTTGAAATTGTCAAGGATTGAAGAAATTCCAAGACTTGACAATTCCAAGGCTCAGGGAGTTAAGAAAGCAATACTTTCCTAATCTCATCTTTTTATGGAGACTAAGAACTCTGAGGAGAAAGTAGTTGATCTCCAATTAATTCTAGGCTCTAGCCAATCTTTTGTGGTTAATCCAATTGGTTTAAGTGGGGGTTTAGCTATTTTTGTTTTGGAAAAACAATATTCAAGTTGATGTTTTGTTTGCGGATAATCATTTAATAGATCTTCAAATTGTATGGGGTGATGCATCCTTTTTGTATCTTGTATTTATGGAAGTCTTTATGGTAAATTTAAATATTGGTTATGGGAAAGTCTCGAGAATGAGTACAACAAGAAAATGTAGTTGGTGTCTTATGGGAGACTTTAATGACCTGCTTCATGGAGACGAAAAGAAAGGAGGAGTTTCAAGAGGTTCACATCATTATCAAGCCTTTAGATATATGATATATTGTTGTAGAATGAGAGATTTACCAGCTAATGAAGATGGATTTACATGGAGTGGCAGAAGAGGATCACAATGGATTCAACGTAAACTTGATAGAGGATTTGTCAACAAATTATGGTTGCATCATTTTCCAGCTTCCTCTCAGACTTTCTTAGAAAAATGTGGGTCATATCACAAGCCAGTCTTGGTCAATCTGTTGGATACAAGAGAAACTTACAAAGGTCAATTCAAATAAGATAAGAAATGGTGTAAGAATGCTGAAGTTAAAAACATTGTGCAACACATATGGGGATCTGCAGGCTCTCACTTTAACAACAAAACAGGTTTCAAAATAAGAGAGTTGAAAAAATAAATGAGCCAGTGGAAAGGTAAACAATGGTAAGGCAACAAACAAAATATAGAGATTGCAGAAAGCTCTAGAAACATAACAAGCCAATGATAATCCTTCATTTCTTAAAATATTTTGGGAAAAAAAAGATCTTATAGAAGCCTACAGAGAAAAAGAAATTCATTGGCAACAAAAGTCAAGAGAGAATTGGCTTAAAGAAGGAGATTCGAACTCTAAATTCTTCCATCACCCAATCAAAGCCAAAAGATCTAAAATGCACATTGAATCTCTGGTAGATAGTAAGGGAAATACCAATAGAATTGAAGCTTCTAAAGGTCAGATAGCTTGCGATTATTTTAATACCTTGTTTGCATCAAACTATCTAGAAAACATTGAAGACTTTACTTAAGGAATGCAGCCAAAAGTCTCACAAAGGATGAATCAAAGCTTAGTGAAATCAATCTCCACTAAAGAAATTAAAGTTGCTCTTTTTTCAATTAACCCAACAAGCTCCCCTGGTCCTCATGGTATGCCTGAGAATTTCTAAAAGAATTATTGGGAGGATATAGGCCCTTCAATCACATAAGAGGTTAAGAAGTTTTTTGAAGTAAGAGAATTCCCAGTGGATTGGAATGATACTCATATGTGTCTTATTCCTAAGAAGCCAAACCCAAAGCAGATGGTAGACTTAAGGCTATTTGGTATATGCATTGTGGTGTACAAAATAGTGGCTAAGATTCTAGTAAGCAGGTTACAACCATGGCTGCATACGATAATTTCATATTTCCAATCTGCATTAGTTCCAGGAAGACTCATACTAGGTAACATTTTGATTGCGCATGTTGTGCATAGCCTCAAATCCCATCCAGACATGTCAATGAACTTCATGGCCATAAAATCAAATATGTCCAAAGCTTATGACAAGGTAGAGCGATTATTTTGGAAAAGATGATGAGGGTTTTAGGCTTTCATCACAAGTAAATTCATTGGATTTTATTATGTGTCAAGAGTGTCACCTTCTCTGTACTTATCAACAATCAACCTTATGAAATGATTCATCCCAAGAGGGGTCTTAGACAAGGAGACCCTTTGTCTCCCTTCATGTTTGTAATTTGTACAGAAAGACTCTCCTATGCTCTCAAAAAGGATCAAGTAAATAGATCAGTACAAGGAATGCAATTTTCCGAGGAAGGGCCTCAAATTAATCATTTTCTTTTTTTGCTGATGATACACTCTTCATTGTGTAAGCTAAACAAGAGCAAGCTGAAAGCCTTAACACCATCCTTCAAGATTACAAGAAAGCTTCTGTCCAAACTATAAACTGCAAAAAATCCTCTATTTCTCTTGGGGAGAAAGTGAATGAAGATACCAGACAACTAATTAAAGGTATAACGGATATAGAAAATGAAGGTAGAGCTAGTAGTTATTTAGGACTTCAATAATCTCCCTCGGGGTCTAAAATTAAACTATTGGAGTTCTTAAGGTAGAAGCTCAAAGGAAGGCTATCAAACTGGTTCACTAAGTATCTATCTCAAGGTGGAAAAGAAGTTCTTCTCAAGGATATAGCTCTCTCTCTCTACCAGTGTATCCTATGAGTGTTTTCAAGCTTCCAAAAGCAACTTGTACAAGTCTGGTATCAGCAATGTCTTCATTCTGGTGGAACTCTGAAGAAGGAAAAAAGAAAATACATTAGATTTCATGGGATAAGATATGTTTACCAAAAGAGAGTCGAGGGTTGAATCTCATAGATATTGAATGTTTTAACTAAGCATTACTAGGGAAGCAAGCATGGTGTTTGCTCACGATGGAAAATAATATGTGTGCCAAGTTTATTAAAAGCAGGTATTATCCTAATGGTAAGTTTCTTAATGCTCAAGTTGGAACTAAACCTTCATATTCTTGGAAAAGTGTGATTTGGGGAAGAAATTTACTGCAACAGGGCCTATTACAACAAATAGGGAATGGACATTCTATTAATGTGTGGACTGGTCAATGGCTAAACAAAGAAGAAAAGAGAAACCCTCTCATCAAGCACCTTCTCATTAATCTAAATTTGCTAGTAGCATATTTGATAGACTTTGAAGGTAAAAAATGGAATAAACATCTCATGTTAGATCTGTTCTATACAGAGGATGTAACCATCATACTTGCAATAAAACATGCGTTACAGAGAGACGACTATTAGATCTTGTACTTAACTAAATCAGGTCATTACTCTGTTAAAATAGGGTATCTCAAAACTTTTGAAGAAAAGCACAAGGATATGATTGAAGTTTATAATATGCTCCCATCAACTAATCCACTAAAGATACAGTCTTGGAAGATCAAATTTCCATTGAAGGTCAGAACATTCATTTGGAAAGCACTAAAAAATATTATCCCATCAGCAGTGAACTTGAAAGGCAAATGCTCAAAGATTGACACAAGATGTTCGTGTGGGTGGGTAAAAGAATTAGTAAATCACATTTCATCTCTGTCAAGTAGCAAGACAAACTTGGGCCCTTGCTAATCTTCCATGTCCTTCTCATGGAGATCATTCATCATCCTTTCTAGAAAACATGGATCATGTGTTTACTACTTTGAGAGACACAAGGATAGCTGAAGAAGATAAAAAAGCCTTCTCGTGGGTAATTTGGAGACTCTGAAAAACAGGAACAAGAAAAGAATAGAAGGGCTATCTTTCTCCCCATTACTCTCAATGATGAAAGCTAAATCAGATTCACAAGCTTGGTTTCTGGCTAACCAAGCTCGTGTGGAGCAACCTTTGAGGGTGGTTCCAACCATTCATAAAGCTTGGATCAGACCAAAACCATGGATTAAGTGTAATATTGGAGTTGCTTAGAAGAAGGAATCTATAAAAGTAGGTGGAGGCTAGATCCTCATAAATGAAGCAGGTTAGGTTCTTCTTCATGTAAGAAGAGCCTTCTCTCAAACATCGTATATGCAAGAGGCTGCACTTGTAGTTCTATTGTGGATAATAGAAAGCATGACTTCTTTAAGAAAGCAAGCAATATCCTTTGGTATTGAATTTAATCCCACTGCAAAAGTTATTTCTCAACCTGCTTTGTTCCTTGCGTTTTTAGGCTCTCTTGATGAATTGTTTGA